>ML250489.1:40455-67693 GCA_005239495.1 Nicotiana undulata
TTTGGGGGGGGGGGGGGGGGGGGGGGGGGCTCTTTTCTTTGCGACTATATTGTCTCAGCTTTTTCCCAATGCAATCTTTATTTTTGTTGCATGGATAACCATCCTTATCTGTAAGGAGATCCTTTTTTTTATCAGTTAAGGAGATCCACTTATCTGTTTTCTGTATGATTCACTTTTACTACTCTCTCTCTCAAACCTTCAGGTGGTATGTGATGTGCATTTCCTTTGTTCATGTGCTCTCTCTGTCTAACTTACCTTTTGTATTGACACATGAGCACATTTTTGAAGTCCACAATTCGTTTACTTCTTGTAGCTGTTCCGCATCATAATCTCTTGCACATACCTACACATCGGTGAAATAGTTATTATTCTTATTTGTGCTATTTTCCCATTATAACAATAAATATCTTCAGCATGCTGCATTTTTGGCCCTACTTCCTCTTGTGAGGCAACGGATAATTGATGGGTTCAGTGAAAAGGCTCGTGATGTGTTTCAGAGAGAATTTGATTTCTTTAACAAGGTCACATCTATATCTGGTGCACTCTATCCACTTCCCAAGGAGGAGCGAAGAGCTGGCATTCGTAGGTAAAGTAAAATGTGCGCCAATGTTTAATAATTTATAGTTGTTTTATTTGTCAACGAAAAAATTGCATAGTTATTTAAGTGCTGTGTGCCTTTGGATATTTGTATATCTTGAAACAAACTTCATATTTTGAGTAACTAGGGAGTTGGAGAAAATTGAGATGCAAGGAGATGATCTCTATCTACCTACTGCTCCTAATAAAATCGTGAAAGGGATTCAGGTTGATAGTGGAATTCCCTTGCAATCTGCTGCCAAGGTTCCTATTATGATCACATTTAACGTGGCAGATCAAGATGGGGATCAAAATGACATAAAACCCCAAGCCTGTATATTCAAGGTAAGAATGGGGGATATAACTGTATTTTCCTTCGATTGTCCTCTAGAATTGTAGATATTTTCATTTCATAGAAACGAAAATCTGCCGGTGGTCTTGCATTCCTGCCACAACTTTTCCGCACCAGATCGTTATGTTTAGCAGCTAGTAATATATAACTTTAAAGTCATTTCTTGGTCTTCTTGAAGTTTTCTCTCAGTTCGTTCCCTTTGATAGTTGACTGCCTAGCTTCAGAAGTATCAAAAAGTGAATGAACCTGGTTGAGAACGTAGCCTTTCTCATAACTACTGATTTGTAGGCAGTTACTCAAATTTGTGTTCAATGTTCAGTTTGACTTTCTGCTTGTAGCATAGAACTCGGACTGGTTATATTGGAGTGTGAAATTTATGCATCTCTTCATCTCATTTGGAATGCATATTGATGTAAGAATAGGATTCTCGCAGTTCAAGTAAGAAGGGTAGGGAATTGTTACCTTAAATGGGTATTATGAGTATTAGGATGGGTGATGGGCTTAGGCACATTGGAGGCTTAAAAAGCGGAAAACAGGGCTATTTTCAGGCATGGAAAATTAGTGACAAGAATTTTAAAACTAAAGTGGGGTTCTCCTCTTATTAAATCAATGAAAGTATCAACTCCAAATAGATCTCAGAGGTGTTTTTGGGCCTTGATTTTGTGCGGTTTTTGAATTGAGAAATTGGAAAATCAGTGCTTTGGGAAAGGATAGGTTGTGTGGTTGCCTTTAGGACAGAGGAAATTGTGGAAGAAATTACCAGAAGATACAACGATGAGTTTAGGAAGGAAAGGGAAATGCAAAAAGAAATAGGTAACCTCTAGGAGCATTGCTACATCCCTATGCTTCAGAGCATAAAATAGGAACTTCATATAAAATCCAAATGAAACACAATCAGATGAATTGAAGCATACATGATATTTATAAACCCCAAAACCTAGTCTTACTCCAAGAAGGTTCTATAGTACAATTAGAAATTTAAGTTTACCACTAATTCTAACGGACTCGTACGAACTATAAAATATGTTATCTTCCAGAAATATCTGCTTGCTCTTCCACTTAATGTGTACTACACTAAGGAGCTACCTACCATACTGCCAATATCAACAAAATCTGCTCTGGCAGAATTCCTGAAAGAAAAACTGCAAATCTGAAATCTGAAAAAGTAGACATTCAAACAGTAAATTAGGTCAAAGACATCCAAAATTTTATTATATTTGTGTTTCTTTTGAGGGTTTTGTGGACTGCATCAATCTATGATTAGACATTTGTATAGGGCTAAGGCCGATGTCTTCTGTATTTACAGCTATCTTAAGTTAAGTTTCTGATCATACGAAAAGTGGGTGTTATGATTTTGCTGTTATGTATTCAAAAGAGTTCTTTTAACTTCTCAAAAACGAGTTCTGTAGTTTTTGACAAAAAAAATTATTCTATTTGAGAGCAGACAAATTTTGAAGAATTATAGAACAAAGTTTAATGGGAGCAGTGGTATTTTTATTTTACTCTCACTTAAGATAATACGATAGACCACTGATGTTATTTAGGAAATATTGTGGTTAGTCCAATAGAACTTTCGCATATATGGTAAGAAAGCAAATTGAGTATTATGTTCCATTTTAGTAAAGTCGAAAACGGTTTTGCAACAACTCCAAAAGGGAGCAATGACATTGGATTTTATTTGAGAAGTTGGAAAATTAGGTACTTTTCTTATCTTATCTGATACATCAGTTTTAAGGAATAGACTTAGAAGTTATTCCATTAATTGCTTTCTGTTTTATACTCAGTAAGTAGATGAACTTGACACGGGCTCAATAATCCTGAATACTTTATGCAATTAATTCTGGCTTATTCAGATGATGTAGATTTAGTATTGACATCCTAAGTTGCTCGGACACGGGTGCGGGTGTCCGACACGGGTGCGGATCTAGAGGTCGGATCTTTCAAGATGTAAATTTTAAGATTCGGGGATACGGATCCTAGTACGGGGATATGGGTGCGGGGATCCAGCTAAAAATAAATAAAATCTCTCTAATTTATGAGAAATTTAGTGGAATACTTACGTATAGCTTGTAAAGTGTGGATTTTCTTTTTATTCTCAAGTTGTAGATAAGTAAAAGATTGATTTCCTACCTAAGATATGCTATTTTCTTCAAATTTACCCTAGTTTTAGTTCTGATTTCGGTAATCAAATTGTATTTCGTCTCGAATTTTTCTGTCCGTCGTGGTCAAAGTACCCAAAATTGTTGACCTGATCCGGTACGGATCCCATACCCACACCCATACTAGTGTCGTGTCGACACGGGTGCGGCACCTAAACTGCCATGTCGGAGCAACTTAGTTGACATCTCTGTTGTTAAGCACTAAAGTTTTCTCAAAGTGTGGGTGTATCGCCTCACCTAAAAAATTTCACTCTCCTAGTCCTAGAGTAGACATTTCTATTTATTTATTTAGGTTCCGCAACACTTCTTCACGTGCTCATCTGTTTCTTTTCTTGAACCAAATACATAAATATATTTGAATGACGATTGGCTTTAAAACTTGAAAGCAGGATTTATGTATGATTAGATATCTTGAGACTGTGTAACCTATCTCATCTACTAACTTAAGTTGTTAGATGGCACTTTAAATAATTCAGTACGCTGCCGACCCATTTCTTGTTTATGCTACTTTACATGTAGCTAAATTTGTTTTTCTTTGGCATAGGTTGGAGATGATTGTCGGCAAGATGTTCTTGCTTTACAAGTCATTTCACTTTTGAAAGATATCTTTGAAGCTGTTGGGCTTAATCTATATTTATATCCATATGGAGTTCTCTCAACTGGCCCAGAAAGAGGAATAATTGAGGTGTATCCTTGTATGACATCTGCTTCTATTTTAATGGATGCTTGTGATTTCATAATGAAGTTTTCATATGTGAAATATCTGGAAACTGCTTATTTATCCTGGAAACTGATATGAACTGAAACAGATTACAGAGAGGAAAAAAGACATGAAGCTGGAAAACCAATTAAAAAAACCCCAGTATAATCCCAAAAGTGGGGTCTGGGGAGGGTTAGTGTTTACGCATACCTTACCCTTACCTTGTGAAGGTGAAGGTAGAGAGGTTGTTTCCGATTGACCCTCAACTCAAGAAAAGCATAGTCACAGCACTGTTGAAAACCAATAAAAAAAGAGAAAAAACGAAAGTTACTGAAGAAATGACCATAGTAAACAAGAAAAAAGAAAACTTATGAGGATGAAAACAAGCCATAGTAAAGAAATTTCAATTTTGTGTAAAAAGTAAACATAGATAAATTATACATTGTATTTCTAATTTCTAATACATCAAACTAAATATTCAACAAGAAATAAGCGCAATCCAATCCTTGCATTTCTAATCACTACACTACAAATCCTAGCATTACGAATCCGTGCAATAGTAATCCCAACATTACTAACTAATCCCAGTATAACTTGTCTCTAGGCCAAACGACCCCTTATTATTAAGAAATAAGTGCGTTACAATCCTTGTGTTTCTAATCATTACACTACTAATCCTACCATTACGAATCCTTACAATAGTAATCCCAACATTACTAATCCCAGTATAACTTGTCTCTAGGCCAGACGACCCCTTATTATTTTGTGGTCTTATAGCTTTTTTACCTCCAAAATCTTTTTACATCTGTCCTTTTGCAGGTTGTACCCAACTCACGGAGCAGAAGTCAGATGGGTGAGACGACTGATGGTGGTCTATATGAAATTTTCCAACAAGACTTTGGGCCTGTTGGCTCTCCCGGTTTTGAAGCTGCTCGTGAGAACTTCATCATTAGCAGTGCAGGTTATGCAGTTGCCAGCGTGTTGCTTCAACCCAAGGATAGACATAATGGGAACCTTCTGATTGACAGGTAAGCACCTTACTCTTCGATTGTTAAGTATCCTAGTGGCAGTGCTTGTGACATTACAACACTTAATCCAATTCAAGTTTGGCGTTAAGATGTGGAAACCTTCTAAACTATTGTCATGTCATGGTGGAAATGTTTTAAGTTGTTTTAACAGTTGACGTGCCTGAACTAAGGGGAGATCACCTGCCTTTTCACGTGTTTGGAAGTGTTTTCTTAAAATATTTTCTGTCATGACCATGCCTTTCCTGCTTATATGTCAATGATGTGTCAATTGTCATAAAGTGGGCACTTTTTTTCGGAGTATGATTCGAATACCTTGTATGAAGGGTCAGATTAAGAAAATAAAGAAAGTCAAACATTTGTGTTCATGAGGCAAGCTCAACTAGCCTTGCATTCTATATATCTAAATTGCTAATGACTTAATTATTCGAGCTCATTTGGCTTTTGGTTTATTAAGTGATAGATGGTTATTCTAGCTCTGCTTGATTATTGAATAAACCAGTCTTAAATGAGTCTTAACAGACCAAGAACCAAATAATGAGAATTAAACAGATTTTCTTGTGGAAGAATTCATGAAAATGGACATAGTTTTTGGACACCAAAAAAGCGAATACATTATTCTGGAATACATATTCATCTTTTAGAGCTTATCAATATTGGTTGGGTAATATTGACTAATCTGCTGATGAATTTCCTTTTTAATATTGTTCTGCAGTGCTGGTAGGCTTGTCCACATTGATTTTGGTTTTATCCTTGAAATTTCTCCCGGTAGAAATATGCGATTTGAAAGTGCTCACTTCAAGCTGAGTCATGAGATGACCCAGTTAATTGACCCATCTGGAGCAATGAAAAGTGAGACATGGTACCAATTTGTAAGGTCAGTGATCTCTGTTGGGCCAATTGCATTGTCTTCTGATGTATGAATTTCTTTTCTCTTATGCTAAGGTTGGACTCTTTTTCCAGCTTGTGTGTCAAGGGTTACCTTGCTGCACGTCGCTACATGGATGGGATAATCAGTACAGTTTCGATGATGGAAGATAGTGGATTGCCTTGCTTTAGTAGGGGTGACCCCATAGGAAATCTTCGGAAGAGATTTCATCCCGAGATGAGTGAACGTGAAGCAGCCAATTACATGATTCGTGCATGTAGTGATGCATACAACAAATGGACAACTGCTGGGTATGATTTGATTCAATATATGCAGCAGGGTATCGAGAAATGAGGGGGAGTTCTTTAGCATTTCACAGAAGTGTATATTCTGGTCACTTGTAAATATATGGAAACGGAAATGTCTTCATCACATTGGTGTAATTCTTTTTAAAGGGGTAGCCACGTGAAGATGCAAAGTGATTCTTTAGTAAAATTGAATGAAGAAATGCAGTGATGAGTTGCTTGTGAAAATTTTGTATTTACTGTTTATACACTAGTCATGGCGTGTAAAAGCTAACTAACGAATTAGTTAAACTACATGGATAGTGTGAAATCCTGAGTTGAGGGTCTAACGGAAACAGACTCTCTATCTTCTTAAAGGCAGGGATAAGGTTCTGCGTACACTCTACGCTTTCCAGACCCCACTGGTGGTGGGACTACAAAGGTATGTTATTGTTTTTGTTAGTGTGAAATTCTGATGTAGGAATACAACAGGTCATAGGCCTGTTTGTTGACACTATTTGGGTATACAATTCACATAGTTTTATAATCCAAAGGTATACAACAATAAGAATTAATCAAACTATTACATATTGAGGTATATAACAAGTGAATTGTATAACCTAAACGTATACATAACATGCATACCTGTTGGGTATTTTGCAAATATTCCCCTTAAAAGGTATAAATTGTAATATTTTATATGAGTTTTTTGGGTAATCATTTTTTATTGCACGATCATTTTCGTTAAATTTCCTATAAACTAGTAACAATAACCCAACATAAAATGGTATTATTAAGGAATAATGATATTGTATAGCCGCTGTAAAAATAATAGTCGAAAAAATATATAAAATTTATATAATTTTTTTGTATATATATATATATATATATATATATATATATACAAAAATTATACAAATTTTATATATATATTTTCGGCTATCAGATGTAATAGTTTCCGTCGCGAGCTAAAAGTGATAATACCCCTATTATTAATCGAGACAAGTGAAAAGAGGGGAGAAATTCAAAAATAGCCATAGTTTCAAAAGTAATCGAAATTTAGCCACTTCTCATGTAAAGATAAATTTGAACGAAAAACAGTTCAAAATCCGAAAAAAACTCTAGCGTATTATACTGGAGTTCCAGCAAAGTATACTGGAACTCCAGTATAGTATACTGGAGTTCCGGCAAAGTATACCGGTCCAGCATAATATGCTAGAAGTTCATACACAGATGCACCAAACTCCAGTATATTATACTGGATCGGTCTCTATTGCAGCAAAATAGCGACTATTTTAAATGACTAAGCAAACGCTGGCTATTTTTAAATGATCAATCCGAAAGCTAACTAGCCCATAATATTTTTACTGAAATGAGCTCTTACAAGGTTGGGAAGGAATCTCATAGGAAGGATGGCGGCTAGACAAAGAATGTTGGTTTGGAAATCAAAGAATATACCACTCAAAAATAATATTTGAAAAAACAAAAAAGAATTAATCTTGAGAAATCAAAGAATGTACCACTCAAAAATAATATTTGAATAGGATTAATAGCATGAAAGAATCTTGGATTTTGTTTGCTTATCTTGGTAATGAAGCATCATCATCATCATCTTTACAACACCACCAATCCCTTTTAGAACAATCAACAAGAAAAGAACAAAAATCCTTTAGGTATAAGTATTCATATATAAAACCCCACAATAAATTGCAAGAAACACATGTATGTGCATAAAATCTTCTCAACTTAAAACCCTCTACAAACTAACCCTTAATTCAAATATCTTTGATCAAGAATAGTTTCCTTCTTTAGTATCAACTTTTTCAGATCCAAAAATGGCTGATGGACAGCTAAAACCTGTTGCATCTTTGCTTTTGGTACTCAATTTTTGCATGTATGTCATTGTTTTAGGCATTGGTGGATGGGCTATGAACTTTGCCATTGATCATGGTTTCATCATAGGTATAATCATTGTCTACAAACACTCAATTTTACCATTGTTTTTTTAAAAAAAATTGTGTTGTCTGGTTCGGCTTAAGCGTTTCCCGACAAATTATACTTGGAACTCCAGTATATTATGCTGGACGTCCAGTATATTATACTGGAACTCTCTTCGCTGAATGTGGCTCATAACCGGTACCGGTGCAGTGAGGTATTCCAGTTGAGATTCCCCAACTTTGATGATTATCTCGTCGTATCTAAACCAGTGAGACATCAAAGTTTGACGCATACATTCTTTTCTAGCCGGAGATAGAGGAAAATAGAAAGATATGGACTTTCAATCAAGATTTTCCTTGCAAGCCGATTCCCCAGCTCCTGAATAGGTGCTGCAAATCTTAATGTATAGAAGTTCATACGTAGGTGTTCCAATGATGGAACTTTTCGAGTGTTGGAATTCCAGCATAATGCTGGAATTTTCCGTGTCGCAGCAAAATAGTGGCTATTTTTCAATGACTTTGCAAACGCTGGCTATTTTTAAATGACCAGTCCGAAAATTGGCTAGCCCGTGCTATTTTTATAGTAATTACATACTTGCAGAGCCTGGTATGACGCATAGGTAGATCTAGGACGAGTTTTTTGAGTTCAACTAAACTCATTGCTTTCGGCTCGAATTCTGTTCAAAACTTTACAGCGTGCAAATAACTAAATGATGCTCATTCTGAACTCACTTATTCTAAATCTTGAATTCGCTTCTTCTCTAACATTTTAAGAAAGATGGTATGTGGATTATAATATATATATATTAACAAAGTTCGTATATTTTTATTTAACAGGTCCAAGATTTAATCTTCCTGCACATTTCTCACCAATATACTTCCCAATGGGAAATGCTGCTACTGGATTCTTTGTTGTGTTTGCTTTGATTGCTGGGGTTGTGGGAGTTGCATCATCCCTCTCTGGATTCAACCATATTCGCTATTGGAATATTGACAGCTTACAAGCTGCTGCTTCTGCTGCCATCATTGCATGGGGTTTTACGCTTCTCGCTGCGGGGTAAGTCATTCGAATTTAACTATCAAGGGGTGTGATGGGATAGATGAGATCATTCTATCCTTAACCATAAGTATCGGGTTTGAGTTGCGGGACAAAAACTGCTAGTAGAGAGCGTTTCCCCTTTTTGAACCGCACATGATAGGAATCTAGATTAGTCGGGCCGATGAGTGCCGGATATCAAATGGTTATTCGGAAAAGAAGTCATTCAAAGTTTAACTACCATGTATTGATAATGTAAAAGAATTTTTACACTAGCCGATCACTTAAAAGATAACTTGTGGTAACCTTGCCTATGATAAGTAAAACTAGTTTACTCAGATTTAAGGCACACAACCTGCTACAACCGGTGGCAAAGCCACATGGTCATAAGGGTGGTTACTTTGTCGAAAAATTGTATTGTGTACATAGATAAAATATTATGTTTTAGAGGTATATAACACATACTGAACACCCTTTACCGAAAAAAAATTCACCGCTTTTAAATTTGAACACCCTTGAAAAAATTCCTAGCTTCGCCACTGACTACAAACATGTTAAATAGTGCAAAACATTACTTTACACTATCAGCGTATAGAAGTTTGATCCAAGTCGTGATAACTAGTGTATCTCGAATTGTGTGCAAAATATGTAGACTCTGCTCTTAAATTTTATACTCCCTCCATTCCAATTTATGTGAACCTGTGTCATTTGGCACGGAGTTTAAGAAAAAATGAAGACTTGAAATTTGTGGTCCTAAACAATTCAGAAAGAGGGTTCAGAGTATTTGTGTGGTTATAAAAATTTCTCATTTAAGGGTAGAATTAGAAATTTAAGCTAAAAAAAGGGGTCATTCTTTTGGCACGAAACAAAAAGTAAATAGGTTCACGTAAACTGGCGAGGGAGTACCATTTTATCTTTATAATATGACAACTAGAATGCTCTTTTGTGCAGATTTGCCTGGAAAGAAATTGAATTGGAGTTGAGGAATGCAAGATTGGTGAGTATATGATATAATTGAATTACCTTGTTAATAGGACAACCCGGTGCACTAAAGCTCCCGTTATGTACGGAGTCCGGGAAAGGATCGGACCACAAGGGTCTATTGTACGCAGTCTTACCCTGCATTTCTGCAAGAGGCTGTTTTCACGGCCTGAACCCGTGACTTCTGGTCACAGGGCAGCAACTTTACCAGTTACGCCAAGGCTCCCCTTCATTAATTACCTTGTTAATAGTTTTTGAAAACACATGATATCAAAATTTGTTAACTTTTCTAATTTGATCAATTTGCAGATAACAATGGAAACATTCTTGATAATCCTATCTTTCACTCAATTGGTGTATATCGCTGCTATTCATGGTACTTCAACAAGGAGATAAATGAGCTTGAAGTCTGAATCATATAGTGTGAAGATTGTGGATTGAGTACTTTTCCATTTTTCTTTTACCTTTTTAATTTTGTATTTCTTCATTCTTGTTTGTACAAACACATATTCGACGAAATTCGTATTAAAAAATATAAGTATTTAATAGTACGAGTAAGGGTGACTGACACTATGATCTTTGGGTCGTGACAAACTTATATCCCTCAAGGCAGAGGCAGATCTAAAATTTGAATTATATGGGTTCAACCTATAAAAAATTTAATATTGATTATATTGTTAACATTATGGGTTCATATCTACTATTTGTTCCTATTTTAGATGATTTTTACACATAAGTTTATGTTCAGTGTCGAAAGTACTGGATTCAGATGAACCAGCTTGCGGCGCTACTTGCACGGCGCTCCACCGTTTGTTGCCAAAAGTCATCAATTGCCACGAGCGATGCCAGACACAACCCATAATAACCGTACGGCATTTGGCATGTTTTGAGCTCACTATTACACTGATCCACCCTGCCTAAGGGGGTTGTATGTAGCACCCTAGGTGAATCCCACGTGAGGTAAAACATCGGGGAAATACTGGATATATAAGAAAACAAGTGTCAGACCCTACTAACGTGTGCCTAGGTCCAAAGGGGTCATATATGGCAAGTGCACAAATAGCCATTCTCAGAGACGCTATTTACAGATTAGCCAGTACTTATTTGTCCTGCAATTTTGAACTAGAAATCTTACCTTCAAGATAATTCAAGACATTTTTGTCCCAAAAATTTGGACTGAAAAACCGAAATCCATGATGCACAGACTAATTCTTAAATAACAGCCCTTTAGAGTGGCTACCTGGTGTCATTTCTACGACAAATATACAGGTGGGCTGGGTGTTACAATGAGGTAAAGCTAGAACCATTACATTGAAAACCAGAAAGACAATCATTCATCTCATAAACTATTGAACTAAACCAAGGAATTATCAACAATATGTGCTGGTCAAAACTATCAAAAACCAATAAGAAAGAAATTCTAATTTTAAGTTCCCTGTGCAACTAAAAAAAAAACTGGTAACATCGCGCCAAAAAGCTAACCACTGCCAAAAAAACCAGGAAAACAGTACAAAAATCAAGGGGCGTCCAACTGCTTTTCAAATAGAACAAGGATAATAGAAATATAAGCTTGTATAACGATTTTTCTAGCTCGTGATTGTTCGAGAAGATGGACACTATCATAAACTTGTATATTCACTAAAAACCTCCAAGATGTTGCTTCATGCTTGTCTACTCTAACTTCATACTCTCGTCTGCATCACGAAGAACGTTTGCTTGGAATCATAATGTAACATGGTCTCTAGTCAACTGCCAAATCAGCGACACAACAACAAAATCGTAAGTCCAGATTCAGTAACAGATGGAGTTGAAAACTCATCATGTTGTCCTGAATAATGATCATCAGCACCAGAACAAGCGGAAAAAGCATTCAGAAAATGTTAGTGGTAATAGCCCCAAGGCTTTGGTCTAGTGGTAAGAGTGCAGCTTGTGATGTGACGGTAGGGCGCACATCATAGTTTCGAATCCTGGTGTAGATAAAAGCCTGATATTTAAGTGAAGGGTAGAGGGACTAGCCTGTTATCCGCCAAGTTTTGAACTGTACGCCGCTGGCCCTCGGGAATATCTTGGTTATTAAAACAAAAGTCAGTAGTACTTGTCTATATCTGAATTCAGTCCACATATTCCTCAATACATCTCTCTTACCAGTTTCCTTCCGGTGTAAGCTATACTAACCGCACTCCGCATGCATTCTACCTAAGCTTAAATTGCATATATCATGTGAACTATATTGCACTCTGTATAGTCAAAAAAATAAAGGGGAGCATTGGCGCAGCTGGTAAAGTTGCTGCCATGTGACCAGGAGGTTACGGGTTCGAGCCGTGGAAACAACCACTTGCAGAAATGCAGGGTAAGGATGGCTGCGTATGATAGACCCTTGTGGTCCGTCCCTTCCCAAACCCCGCGCATAGCGGGAGCTTAGTACACAAACAAAAGGTCAAAAGTAGATCATCCAACTGATAAGAGCTATACATTTTGTTCTTATATACCTTTGCCAGGTGAAAACCGATGTACCAGGAGAAACTAAAACAACAAAAGAGAAAGAAGGATTTCCAACCTCGAAGTTATTTATTCGATCCAACAAACACCTCGAATAAGCCGCAGCAACTCTTCCAAGAAGTTGTTTCCACTGGTCGGGGAACCAAAGCTACTGGTGGCTGCATACATATAATTACAACATAAAAAGTTTACAATATCTAACCTGGAAAACAATAAAGGTGCTTAGGGAATTCTTACGACAGTCTCAAAAAGTTAGAGAAGAAGTGGTAAACCTGATCCTCATGCGGAGAACCTTTCATCTCATCTGCTCGAACACTGGCATGAACTGCATGCATATCACTGGAAAACTCTAGTTTTTCTTCGTTTCGTAGGGCCGCAGAGGGATTTGCATCTGAAGTCGCTACAGCATCATCATGCAACGCTGCGCTAGCTTCATTGTCCCTTTTCTCTAATCCCATATCCACGAAAATGTCTGAGATTTGGGTTTTATCATCCATAACTCCCAAATCTCTCTCCTCGTTTTCCTTTCCCGATGATTCAATGGAATGTAAGGTCCCTTCAGGTAACTGGTGTTGGTGATTCCGATGATCTTGAGGTGCAGGGGAACTTACCTCCCTGCCATTGGTCTCCCTATCATCATCATGCCTCAAATCCTCCGCACCTTCATAGATTGGTTCAACATAGAAATACTTTGACGAATTAGCAATCACCCTCAATTGATACAACAACAGCTAAGCCTCAATGCTAAACAAGTTGGTGCCGGCCATTATAAATCCTCACCGACATATTCCTCATATAAATTCATCTCAAGCCGAAAGGCAGACCAGTGCACTAAGCTCCTGCTATGCGCGGGGTCCGGGGAAGCGCCGGACCACAAGGCCTTACCCTGCATTTCTGCAAGAGGCTGTTTCCACGGTTTAAATCCGTGACCTCCTGGTCACATGGAGGCAACTTTACCAGTTACGCCAAGGCTCCCCTTACATCTCAAGCCGACATTAAGAAAAATAAAAATAAAAACAAAAAGTACTACATAAGATCTCTATATCTCCGACTGACATAAGAAGCTCTAAGACTCCTAAAAAGCATAGGACCTAAAGTAGCTGTATTAACATGACTAAGAAAAGCATTCCCAACTAATTAATATCTATATAAATCTATTTCTTCCATTGTGCTCTATCTTTCGCTAAGTGTGCACTGTAATAGCTACAAAGCGGACAAGAATGAAAGTAACATGTGCCAGCACTGATAGTTGAATGTATTAACTAATTATTACCAACAAAAGGAAAAATCATTAAGGGAGATAATACAAACCACGCATCATATACGAATAAGCATAAAACACATGTACTATAAACGACTGAAATAACTGATAACTTACTAGATAATAATTGAGACACATTAGGCTATCCAGAAAAGTAAAGTAACCAAAACAAGAAATATAAGCCGAACACACAAAGCCAAAGTTGAAGGACAGATCAAACTGTAAAGATCTTGAGGACAAGTAAATGATTTTAAAGATGCAGACAGCTATGTTGCGCGGACTCTCCAAAAATGATGCCGCACCCGTGTCGGATCTTTAAAAAAATTACACTATTTTTGAAGGACCCGATATGCACCCAGCAACAATTTCGGAGAGTTCAAGCAACAAAGGCAGACAGTTGTTCAGATATGATTAAGAATAGTAAAAGGCACACTCGAGAAGTTTTTCCTTTTGATCACATTAAAATATTAATATTGAAACAATCAAAAGAACAGTTTCCTTTACCAAAATTCTGGTTCCTAGTTGATATCACTTACTTTACTCAATCAACATTTAGCTATTGTTGTTAAACTAATAATCCGGATTGGCACCACGTAAGGCCCGCTAAAGGGTCCTCATACCTTGTCTTACAACCTGTAGTACTGGCTCGATTAATTGGGATTGGCGCAGCATAGATACCATTAAAAGGCATACCTTATCTTACAACTAGTAGGACTGGCTCGACTAATTGGGAGTGGCGCCACGTAGGGCTAAAGGGACCTCATGCCATATCATACAACTATAAGGTGGCTCAACTAATCTGGATGGGCAAATGGCAGAAATAGGATACTTCGGTGCCACTATTGATTTTTTGACCTTGGTAAGAAAAGTCGTGGGAAAAAAGTCTCCACCAGATTTTTCGAAAGCTTTCCTGGCAATCTCTAGAGCTTTTGATATGGTGATCATCGGAATTTGCCACAAAAACATGGCAATCGTTAAAAAATTTCATACGGTGACCATCGGGATTTGCCACAAAATATGACAATCGCCAGAAATTTACATACGATGATAACCAGGATTTGCAATAATATGGCAATCGTGATAAATTTTCCTATGGTTATCACCAGGATTTTAAAAAACATGGCAATTCCCGGGAATTTTCATATGGTAATCACCAGGAATCTACAAAACATGACAATCGCTAGAAATTTTCATATGGTGATCACCAAAGTATGCAAAAACAGGCAGTCACCAGAAATTTGGATATGGTGATCATCAAGATTTGTCACAAAGACAAGGCAATTACTAGAATCTTTCATATGATGATCACCAAGATTTGTCACAAAACATTGCAATTGCAAGAAATTTTCATATGGTGATTATCAGGATTTTCAAAAACACGGCAATTGCTAGAATTTTTCAAATGGTGATCACCATGATTTACCACAAAACATGACAACCGTCAAAATTTTCCATAAGTGAAAATTGTGGCAGCGTGCTTTAAAATTCTACCAGCGACTTCAAAATTCTAAAAAGGTCCATCCTGCGTAATTTCCTAAATCTGGATTGGCGCCGCTTAGGGCCCACTAAAGCAACCTCATACCTTATTATCTTACTACTTGAAGGACTACCATATGCCATTAACTTGTACATTATCATATGTCATCAACTATTATTCCCCAAAAAGAACACTAGCAAAGCATTTTATAGGAACAAGAACTTCATATGACCTATAGGTCATGAGTTCGAGCCGCTAGCGGTCTATATCACACCCTAGAGGTGCGGCCCTTCTCTGACCCTGCGTGAACGCCAGATGTCAAACGCAGATGTCATGGAAGCAGCCACTAGTGCTCATTAATATAGGATGTCTACGTCACACCCTAGAGGTGCGACCCTTCTCTGACCCTACGTGAACGCCGGATGTCAAACGCAGATGTCGTGGAAGCAGCCACTAGTGCTCATTAATATAGGCTCTCTACGTCACACCCTAGAGGTGCGGCCCTTCTCCGACCCTGCGTGAACGCCGGATGTCAAACGCAGATGTCGTGGAAGCAGCCACTAGTGCTCATTAATATAGGTTGTCTACGTCACACCCTAGAGGTGCGGCCCTTCTCTGACCCTGCGTGAACGCCGGATGTCAAACGCAGATGTCGTGGAAGCAGCCACTAGTGCTCATTAATATAGGATGTCTACGTCACACCCTAGAGGTGCAGCCCTTCTCTGACCTTGCGTGAACGCCGGATGTCAAACGCATATGTCGTGGAAGCAGCCACTAGTGCTCATTAATATAGGCTCTCTACGTCACACCCTAGAGGTGGACCCTTCTCCGGACCATGCATTGTGCATCGTCAAACGCACAATACTCAATACCTCTACAGTACTAATTAATGAAAGGAGAGTGAAAAGTGGCAATAAGGGGATGAAAAGTACCATGAGAGTGAGCACCAGTACAAGTAACAGAGTTGGAAAACTGGCCATTATTAACATTATGGCCATATTTTTCTTGCAATTTCTTCTTTTTCTTGGCAGCTTTTCGCTTCTTGGCACCTGACGGCATGATCGTGGATTGTCTCTTCTGATTTTCTTTCAATTTCTCAATTGAAATAATCTGTTTTTCTTTCTCTAGCTTTTGCCTGGAGATTTGGTAAATCTTAAAGAGGTGACAGATTGTGGAAATGTAACGTCGTCACCTTTGCCTGTATGTTATTGGCCCGTCGCCGTATTATTTTAGGTAGAGGTGCCAATAAATATTTAATAACCGACTAAATAGATCGAACCGTACCGTATCGTACCGAATCGATTTTCAAATTTTTCTAAATAAAATCACAAGTTTTAATATAAATTTATTACTATGATATCATATTGCAAAACAAATTATACTATGATGTAATTTTTTGATATGTTTAAAAAATTTACATTATTATTGTGACTTTTTTCTTTTTAATTCTTACTTGATTAAAAATTATCATGTCCAGTTCCCCCGGGTAGATTAGAAACCTCAGGTAAAATGTCCGCCCGTAACCCAGCAGATAAAGTACTTATACTGTTATAAATAAAATTCTATTTATGGTGAATGTCTATATTCTAGAGAGATTTTAGGATTTATTACTTGGTGGCTAAGTCACTCTTTCCCTATAAATAGGGGTCTTACCCCATTGTAAATCATTCCAAAATTCAATAAGAATTCCCCTTATCTCTTTCTCTGCAATATTGTTCTTCTTCTTTTAATGTTTCATAACATATATTATGTACTTTTTATGTTATTCCTAAGTATGTAAATTTTATATTTTGGAAAATTAAAAGATTTATTTCCAAATACATGGTCAAAATTCAAAGGTTTAACTCTTGAAAAGAAAAGAAAAATCACATAAATTAAGACAGAGAATATTAAAAAGAATACATTAGTCCAACCATAATATTTTTTATGAAGTTAAAATAATTATTACTACGAAAATCAAACAAAAAAGGTAAGTGTTATACTATAATCACATTGTTACTATGTACATGCAATAAAGTTTTTTTTTTCTTTTTGGTAAATAAATCCTTAAAAAGTTATATCTTTTTTCCTTTTTTTTTTCTTTTGGGTTTCCTCTAGAAATCTCAAGCTTTTATTTTAAACTTTTTTTGTTTAAGTAATTATTATGATCTTGCAAATTTTAGAACCACAATCGATTCGTATATTTTATTCCACATATTAAAGTTTTCATTGCCCTAGTAGCTAGCCGCCCTTAGGTTGCTTAAAGTAAGATTATTATTATTATTAGAATTAAATGAATCGACTCTTAATTAATTGTCTTTCAAGCAATTAAGCACATTTCATATTACTATCCTGATAACGTAGTGCAAACTATTACTCCATCTGGTTCACAGTAAGTGACTAATTTGTTTTTCGCACGCCTATTAAGAAAATATTAAATTTTATAAAAAAATACCTAGTATAATTAAACTACCTTTAATTAAGTATTTAATGTGAGTAGTACGAAAACTTTTTAGGGATATGTACATAAGAGTTATTTTGTAAAAGCAAATTGAGTTCTTTCTTGATTATATAAATGGACACTTATTTTGGACCAAAATAAAAAAACAAATTGGTCACTTATTGTGGACTAGAGAGATTAACTCGGTTATTTATTAAATAAAATTATCCAATTGTAGAATACATGGGGAAAAAAATTGTATTAAAATCCGCTCATACTTGTAACAAAAACATTTGAAGTTAGGTTATATTAAAGCTAAGTGTTTACCCTAAAATTTGGATAACAATTAAACTTATATTGTGGTTTTAAGGATATGTGATTTCACTCAACACCAATCGATAAATATGAAGATAAATGATAGAATTTACTTATAAGTAAAGGAAATCAGTTGTTCAAACAGAACTCAGCCCTCGAGTTAAAATACTCTCGAACTAATAGATGCACGGACAGTTAGGAAATAGAGCTAGCTGATGAACAATAATGTAAGCGAAAAAGAAAGAATTATATTGTTTTGATCTTTGTAAATAAGGATGTCTTACAAATGATTAGAACTCCCTTTGTATAGCAGAGGAATTCTACTTATGGTATAGCTCTAATTACATAAGAAAATCACATAATTAGCTAATTAACCGCTTCTAATTTGATCCGTTCCGAGATTTATGTTGTGATACTCTACCAGTCACGGATATCTCGCTCTTCCGTTATTGTATCATCTCCGATATCACTCGGTGTCTGTATTTCTTGGCTTCGATTGTTACCAACCTCGATCTCGAAAGATACTTCGATCTCGAACTCGATGCCTCAGCTTCGTGATTATTTAGTCGAAGTCGACCTTCGATGCAATATTATGATCTCGATCAAATATTAAAATCGGGTGACCCCAATTTCAACCGTATACACTAAGTTCAGCTTCAAGATCTCAGGTCTAAGGTACCTGTACCTGTAGTCTGAAGTTTGATTATGAGGTAGTTAATTTTTAAATAATCTATAAATTTTAATTATTCTTTAAATGAAGATCCGAGAAAACGGCTATTTGTGCACTTCCATATTTAGCTCAACAAATCAAAATATCACAAGCTTGATCGTATAGGTACTAGCCTTGCCACGGCTCATGGCGAATCACCAAGAGATTCGTACAAAATGTACTGGCCGATCACCAAGAGCTTTTGAATGGGTTTTCCCCGAGTATTGACAAATCATGTTGTTCAAGTCCGAACTGTAATCGTTAACCGAATCGAACCAAATCGATGGATTATTGACTTATTTGGTATCGGGTTATAGGGGTAATGGATGGTGAACAAATTGAGAATTTATAATTAATAGCTTAACGATTTGGGGATTGATTACTTAATTTTCTTATCGGATAAACCATTAACCCGTTAAAAAATTTTATATTTACACTTGTACCCCAATATATATAAAGTATTATTGAAACTCTAAATGGCTAAATATACAACATGGAGTGAGAAGTCGGCCAGTCATAATAGGAACAGTTTCAGTGTTAATTTTCAAGTTAATTCTCGGTTCTCTCCTTTTATTCTTCTTATCCAATATTGATGAGTGCTTGTAATGACTTGTTGATACGGATTCGTATCGAAAACACGGATATAGCAAACACACAGAATCAAAAATAAGTGCTAGACCTATAATTGATTGGAAGAACAAAAATCAATTAGGACATGAAACTTAATTACCTCTATGAACACAATTAATTGTAACCCTAAGCTATGAAAACCCTCAAGAGATTGGCAACTCTTGAAAACCCGGATAAAGTAATTAAGAAATTAAGCATTTACTACTAATTGCTCACCAACTAAGACTAATCTATCACTAATGAAAGCATAAAAAAATCAATAAAAGAATTAAAGGCATAAACATAAATGCATTAATTAAAAGACAAGGATAGAGTGTGAGACTTGCATGTCTTCAAGTTTATCATTCATCAAGTCTACCTAAAATAAAAGCCTAAAATGCTATTTATACTAGAGTGGGTATTTGTCTACAAATAATCCAAATACCCCTAAGCTAATTCTAAGGAGCTTAGTCCATTATTACAAATATAGCCTTCTTGATCTTGACTCCTTTAAAGCACTCCAATGCTATGATGTTGATTCGGAAATTGTTAGGCATGCTCATCCGGCATATATCATCATCCCCCTCCTTGAAAGAAATTCGTCCTCGAATTTAGACCTTGAAAAAACAAGAAAGGGGCAAACATAAGTACCAAGTCAATCACAATCAAAGTATTGTATGTCCAAGCTAAAAGATCAAAGTTCTCAACCTTGCACTCAAAAGTAACACTCTTATGATATAGCCAAGTGTCATAAGCTATAAAGAACACATCTTCAACAAAACTAACACAAACTTGACCATAAGGAAAGTAATACTCGTTAGAAGAATCAAGAGATAAAAAGTTTCATGCTTCCAACAAAACCACAATCTTGTAAAATTCTTAACAAAGTGCACACTTTTATGGTATAACCAAGTGTCATAAGAAGCAATAAAAACCATACTCTCCAATCCAAAGAAAGACACTTCATCATGATAAGAAACAACCCCGGGGTCAAACATAATTTTTAATCCCCAAACATCTACACACTTTCCAACAACTTCACTTGACAACTCAAGAGATATGCCAAGCTCACCATGAATCATCATATAAAGAATATCACAATACTCAATGTTAAAAGTCTTTACCTCAATGGCCTTAGATAAACACAAAATAAGCATAAGCCAAATGTACATACCATTCTTGCTTTTGGGCAAAACAAAAAGCTCTTGACAAAAAATATGCCAAAGTGTTAGTTCAAGGCCTTTCTTACCCTTAGCAAATTTCTCTTGTTGAACCTTCACAAAACCATCAATAAAGTTAGGTTCTTTTTGCTCAAAATGGTCACGCAAAATACCAAAAGAAACATTCTTACCTTTTCTCATAGAAGCATTAGCAAAATCCAACGGAATGTTCTTTCAAAAGTAGGAATAAGATAAGTAAAGCAATTAATACTAGTGCTAGCATTAAAATCTTTACTTTCCATTTCACACTCAACAAAATCATCACATAAATATGCATAAGAGTCATCAAGATCAAATACAAGAGAATTAAACTCATCGGAGTACAAATGAAAGTTTTCTTCTTTTATATTTATGTCATTGTAAGTAACGTGTTCACTCTCCAACAAAGCATCTCCACACTCGCGTTTGCTCATTTCACCACAAAAATTGAATTTTTTTGCCAAAAGAATGAAAATAGAATCAAAAGACTCATCAACACATTCTTCTTGACTGATTACTTCATAAAGGTCAAAATTATCTTCCATCAAGGTTAAAGTAGAGTCAAAAGAATCATCGCATGTATCATCCCATAAAGGTGGGGTGTCATAAGATTCAACATCACACACATCACTAGCTAACCATTAAACAAAGAACTAGAATCATCCAATAATGTACAAGAACTCCTAGCTAGTTGCAAGCCATAACTATTTTTCTCATTACAAGATAAAGAAGTATCAAACTAACCAATGTCATAGCTATCTTTCAAACTCAAAGTGTTATCACCACAATCAACTAAAGTACCATGAGTAGAAGGATAAGCTATTTTACCTTGAAGCTTTTCTAAAGTGAAATTCTCTTTACCTTGAACTTGTTCATTAAATTTCAAAAGTTATCTTGAAAAGTTAGTTTGATCTTCTTCCAAGTTCATCAAAGTAGATTGAATTTCACTTGATGGCTCATCTCCAAAAATTCCTTCACAAGATACAAAACAACTAGAGAAAGAAGAAAGGTTATTAGCATTAGAATAAGGAAAATCCTCACTCTCTTTTTGCTTTCTCTCTTTCTTTTCTCTCATTTTATTTTCAAGCTCTTCGCTCTTTTCTTGTGACAACTCACTCACTTTACTCCACACTTTCTCTCTTTTTTCCACTCCATAGTTATCACTTTTCTCTCTCTTTCTTTGCATTTTTCAAGGATGTTCTCAAACTCATTTGGCCTCTTCCCCTGTGGTTCACTTCATTCCCCCTATATTTATCATTGAAAACTTGTTGGATGTTGTCCAACTCATTCAAGGTGTCCTCTTGATCATGTTGAAAAAGTGGGTTGTTCATCATTCGAGGTTCTTGAAGTGGTATGACTGGTGGAGGGAGATTGTCCCTCCTTGTTGGTACTTGAGGCATATGTTGGGGAGGTAGATTCATTGGTGGCATAGGTAGTGGTGAAGTTTGAGAAGGTTGTAGTTGAGGTACTTGTGATGGTTGATGTGTGATTGGGGGTTGTAGTTAGTGTTAGTAGTAGGTAGGTCGTCGGTAGTTTGGTGGAGGAAAATAAGGTCCCTTTGGTGATTGTGGTTGCTTTGGTAGGTTTTGTGGTATTTGGATAAGTTGGTTATAATGCGGTTTTCCTCTTTGAAGCATTTGTCGCACTTGTGAAGGAGAGGGTGTAGTAGAGGAATTAGTAAGCGTCATACTACTCTCCCTTCCTTGTCACCTCAAGTGAGATTCCTCCGTCATGGAATTCAACCTTGCATTCGTTTTGTGTTGCCATATGGTAAAATTGGTAACCTTCTCACTTATGTCATAAAGCATAGAGACAACTTCATGCATCGGAGTCTCACTCCTTGGATCACAATTAAGACTAGAAGTTTGTTCGCACTCCATGATACCTACAAAACGAGCAAACAAGTTAGTAGTAAAAGTCCTCACCAACTCACTTGATGTCGCACAACCCTCGTGTATCACACCTTGCACCAATTGGCTTTTGCGTGCTCAAGTCCTATTCACTCTTGCCTTTTTTCCGCTCAATTAGTGAATATCAAAATTGCTAGCAAACTTAAGTTCCAAGGTTTCACAACAAGTTCCAACCATCTTCGGGTGGAGTGGAAGTTGTGTTTTCACAAGGACGAACAATTAAAAGAAAACGTACTTGAGCCAAACAATTCACAACGAAAATAAAGAGAAAAGCACGAAAGAAATGGCACAAAAAAATAAAGCACACAAAGAAACTAGAATTAAACTCAATATGAACTAATATCAAGTTAATCTAGTTGAGTATTTAGATTACTACAAATTGAGAAGAAAGAAAAGGAAAGAAACTACAAAACTAGACACTTTTTCAAAATGTGGTCATATTCGCAAAAACTGGTTATTCTTGTAACACTGGTTAGATTTGCAAAGAATGGCCAAATCTGTAACTCTGGACAGATTCACAAATGCTGGCAAAACTGCAGACTGTTGACACCCTTTCAAATAGACAAATACCAACTAGGAAGCAGCAATAACTAACTGAAGTTCAACAGTTAAACACCCTCTAACGGACTGTTCTGTAGCTCAAACTGGGCAGACAAACAAGGCTCTACAGATTGCTGGAACCTCTGGACAGCACACACTCTACTTGGAACTTCACAACTTGTAGCTTCAACAAACAAAACTCAAACATAACCAATTCGGCTACAATTTCAGGGAAGAAACTGGTGTGCAAAACTGCTGTAAAACTGGTGCGAACTGGGCTCAAACTTCAGCTCATATTCATCTCAAAACAGCAGCTCTGAACTCAGTTGAACCCTGCAGCTTCTAATCAGCAATTACCGAGGTTGTTTCCTGTCCTAAAACTGATCCAGTAGTGAGAATTTGAGGGATTGTATAAGTAAACTATTGAACTATTTCCTTCAAATTACAGCAGCAACTTTCAGAAGAACTTCAAAACTTAAAACAAAAACCAACCAGTTGAGCAAAGTCAGTCACCAAACTAAACTTCAACCGGTTGATTCCTTTTGAATTCAAACTCAATCAATCCCAACAATGAGTCCCAATTATTTCAATCTACTACCAATTCCAGAATTCAACCAAAGATGTTTCTAAAGAGTTCATATGGCAGCAACGAATTAGAACTCCACCAACAAGAGAAACTATCAAGTCGAACTCATAAAATCAGTGTAACAATCTCAAATAAATTTTCAGCAGATATTTCAAACCAACACTCAACTCAAACTCCTCAATTCAGTCACCAAGTAACAAGGAACTCGAGTCGACTTCACGGATTCAAATCAAATAACAAGCAAATAGAAGAACAAGCAACTAGATTGAAACAACGTACACATTCGAATACCTCAATCACAGAACATTCAATAACAACATCGAGTGGACTAGCGAATTCAGGACAATCACTAATCAACAAGAAGCTCGAGTCGACTTATGAACTCAAACACAATCAATTCCATAGAGCAGAGATGAAGTTCAGTGGTCGATTCTATTAACTAATATCAGTTCTTTCCGAAATTTAGAAATCGAAACAAGCTTAAGCTCAGAGAAATCAGGGGTGGAGCTCAGCTTTAAACTCATGGAATCAAACCTGATTTGTGCGACCATTTCTCAGCTGCTCGAATTGATTCGAACTAGTCCGCGATGTTCTTCAAACTAGCAGCCGCAAAACTCAATTAAAATGCACTAAAAACTTCAACAACTGACTTCAAATTTGAAATGTAAGCTCCTTACAAGCAGAGGAACAATCCTTAACAGCTAATTTGTACAAACAGTCCTTGAATTTAGAAAACCCAGTGTTCGCCGTGTTCTTCGACTTCGACCCAGAATTCCTCAATCGAATTCGCCTCAACTCAGCTCCAATCAAATGGAAATTCTCAGTATAAGCTTCAAAACAACC
The DNA here is from genome assembly GCA_005239495.1 of Nicotiana undulata. Lineage (NCBI taxonomy): Eukaryota > Viridiplantae > Streptophyta > Magnoliopsida > Solanales > Solanaceae > Nicotiana > Nicotiana undulata. The sequence goes on from ML250489.1 coordinate 64,741, forward strand.
CTATAATCAAACCCTAGTAGGAAATTGATACAAAGAACCACGAAGTTGATGATGCCCAGTTCGTCTTCTCCGAGATTGAGTTCAAAATTTCTGATCGAAATCCTATCGAATCAGTTCAAATCGAGCTCCATCTTCTGTTTTCGAGCTCGAACTCACATTTCCAGTGAATCCAAACAAAACCCAATCAATTTCGAGCTCAAATATTCGGAACCGGAGCAAAACCCCAAATTTTGATTCTACTGGTTCACGTCGGGTTCACCAATCTCAATCCCAAACTTCGAATCCAAGCTCAATTCAGTAATTCCAAATCAGATAGTGAATTAAACCGAGATTTCACAACCAAAATCGAACGGAGAATAGGGAATTGAATTTATTTATTTTTGGAAAAAAGTTGAACATAAGAACAATTGCGATTTCTAATTTTGACCGGATGAATAGTAAACCTTCTAAATTGGAATTTTTCAAATTTTTTTAATTTTTAGATTTTCTGATTTGTTGATAATCAAAACAATGACCAAGGATTGATTGAACAAATCCAAAACCTCCGCTCTGATACCAAGATGATACAGATTCGTATCGAAAACACGGATATAGCAAACACACGGAATCAAAATTAAGTGCTAGACCTACAATTGATTGGAAGAACAAGAACCAATTAGGACATGAAGCTTAATTACCTATATGAACACAATCAATTATAACCCTAAGCTATGAAAACCCTCAAGAGATTGATAACTCTTGAAAACCTGGATAAAGTAATTATCATTCATCAAGTCTACCTAAAATAAAAGCCTAAAGGGCTAATTATACTAGAGTGGGTATTTGGCTACAAATGACCCAAGTGCCCCTAAACTAATTCTAAAGAGCTTAGTCAATTATTACAAATATAGTCTTCTTGATCTTGATTCCTTTAAATCACTCCAATACTATGATGTTGATTCGAAAATTGTTAGGCATGCTCGTCCGGCATGTATCACTTGTTATGTATGATTTATAGCCACATAATAATGTTATATATGGAATCCTGCTATTAAAATATACAAAATGATTCCCGAGCCTAATCGTTACATCTTGCGACGTGCTAATGTTTGTCATTACGAATCAACACTATTACATAATGAATCTTGGAAAAAGATTGGCACTATTCCTGGTGGTTATCGGTTGTTCAACCAAAATTCAGTTTCACCATATGGTACACTTAACATGATAGCAACTATTTTTGTTCAAGAAAATGGAAGCAGTACGTTTAATAGATTTGGTTTAGCCGATAAATCGCCCGATAATCGTTAATCCGATACCAATCCGCTCGTTGTCTTATTGGATTGCTAGCGGATTATTGTATTTATAATCCGATAACAGATAAGCCGAATTGTTAAGCATAATTATCCGCCCGATAACCACCCCTATTGACAAATCACTAGGAGTTTAATTCAAATTGTGTCGCCACTTTGAATAAAATGTGTATAAATTCTAGCGGATCACCAAGAGTTCCTGATGAATGAACTTGCTAGGGGTACCACCAGGACTTTAGTACAAATTGTATCGTAATTTTAATACAAATTGTTCCCAATTGTTGGTAGATCACCATAAGTTTTATGAGAAATTTCACCAATTCTAGGGCGCCATTGTTCACCTACTAGGCTTCTTTTCTTTAAAAAGTACTTGTGAAAAATTTTCGTGAAAATATTTACTAAGGGTTGATAACAATTTTGCATTGAAATTTTGATGAAATTTGTTAGTGTTAATATTAGTGTATTAACAAGTCACCAATCTAAAATACGACCATTTATCATGTAATATTATTATGCATAAAGAGAGTTTAGGACTTGCATTTGTAAAAAACAAAACACAACTCTACCGGTAGTTTACAACTCAATTCTCTAATTAGACATGTAATTTGTAGTTTCAATTCGCAGTTGCATAAATCCATGGCTTGGCTCTATATTTTAGCAGTTTAGAGGGTGTTTGGATTGGTTTATTTTAAATGTTTATTGATTTTTAAGTGCTTTTCTAGCTTGTGTGGTGTTTGACCGTGATAATAAGTGCTTAAAAGCACTTACTTTTAGGCATAAAAAGTATAAATATAAGCCAAAAGCCAAAAATTGGGTTTACCAACTTATGCATGGGCGGACCCACGTTCAATGAAGCGGTAGGGATGTTCGTCGGTCGGTACGGTACGACATTTAGACATTTCGGTTCGGTATTTTCGGTATTCGGTTTCTTAAAATGCTATACACGTACCTAATTAAATTCGGTATGGTTCGGGTTTCTCCTTTCTATTTCGGTTTATTCGGTTTGAATACTAACTATTGCATAGAGTCATAGACGATAATATTCTTAATTAAAGTACTCGAAAGTACAAAACTAAAAACGTTTGTTGACAAATGTTTTGTGTCACGACTCAGTTCTCCCTCCGTAAGACGCCGTGACGGCACCTAGTGGCTATGACTAGGTAAGCCTAATAATATCGAAATAACGAAAATAAAGCAATAATTAACAACTAGCTTCAATAGATATAATATACTGATAAGGGTGCCACTCGGCATGTACAAGTAAACCAGCAATTGAATATACACAACACTCCCAAACTCGGAAATCGCGAGTCACAAGCTCTAAGAAATCCGGTCTAACTATCTCCTATACATAGTGTCTAAAAGAGATAAAGGAGGGAAAAACAGTATAAGGGATATAGGGGGACTCCGAGGATCTGCAGACGCGGACAGATGTACCTTGAAGTCTCCTAGTAAGTTGTTACGACTATACTAGTGATGAGGCGGGTAAGATGTACCTGGATCTGCACACGAAAAATATGTGCAGGAAGGGTGTGAGTACACCACAATGGTACCTAATAAGTTCCAAGCCTAACCTCGGTCAAGTAATGACGAGGTCAGTTCAGGGCCCTACCGGAACACACACACACACACACACACACACACATATATATATATATATA
>ML250489.1:75050-108615 GCA_005239495.1 Nicotiana undulata
CCCCCCCCAAACCAACCCTTGAAGCATCGCAATAAACCACAAATCCCTTTATACCTTCTGGCAAGGTCAATACCGGTGCAGAAGTCAATCTCGACTTCAGTTCCTGAAAACTCTTCTCACAAGCGCCGGACCACTGTAACTTCACTACTTTCTGCGTCAATTTAGTCAATGGGGAGGAGAGAGTAGAGAATCCCTCCACAAACCTCCGATACCCCGCTAGACCCAAGAAACTGCGAATCTCTGTCGGGGTCGTTGGTCTAGGCCAATCTTTCACTGTCGCAATCTTCTGGGGATCAACCTGAATCCCTTCTCTGGAAACAACATGACCCAAAAAGGTGACTGATTCTAGCCAAAACTCACATTTCGAAAATTTAGCATACAACTGGTGATGATGAAGAGTCTGCAGAACTACCCTAAGATGGTTAAAACGATCCTCCCGACTCCGAGAATAGAAAAGGATGTCATCAATAAAAACAATCACGAAGGAGTCTAGAAATGGCTTGAAAACTCGGTTCATAAGATCCATGAAAGCTGCTGGAGCATTGGTCAGTCCAAAGGACATTACCAAAAATTCAAAATGACCATAACGATTCCTGAAGGCGGTCTTAGGAATATCCTGCTCTCTGATCTTCAACTGATGATACCCAGACCGTAAATCAACTTTGGAGAAAAACCTCGCACCTTGCAATTGGTCGAACAAATCATCTATTCGAGGCAATGGATATTTTTTTTATGGTGACTTTGTTGAGCTGCCGATAACCAATGCACATCCGAAGCGACCCATCCTTCTTTCTGACAAAAAGAATCGGTGCGCCCCAAGGCGACACACTCGGCCGAATGAACCCCTTTTCTAATAAGTCCTTCAATTGTTCCTTTAACTCCCTCAACTCTGTTGGCGCCATTCTGTAAGCTGGAATAGATATTGGTTGCGTATCTGGTAGTACATCAATCCCGAAATCGATCTCTCTATCTGGCGGAATACCTGGAAGCTCATCCAGAAATACTTCAAGAAACGCATTCACAACCGGCACGCACTCGGGAGCAGGCACCTCTGAAGTGGTGTCCGCGACCCGGACCAAATGATAGATGCATCCCTTCCTGATCATCTTGGAGGCCTTAAGATAGGAAATAAACCTACCTCTCGGCACAACATCATTCCCCTTCCATTCGATAACTGGATCATTAGGAAACTCGAGCCTCATAATTCTGGCTCGGCAGTCGAGTTTAGCAAAGCACAAATAAAGCCAGTCCATTCCCATGATAACATCAAAATCTACCATCCCAAGCTCGATAAGATCGGCAGTGGTATCTCGACCACACACCGTGATAACATAATTTCTATAGACTCGCGCGGCTGTAATAGAATCACCAATCGGAGTCGATACAGAGAACGACTCATGAAGCTGTTCGGGTTCTATCCCAAAACTTGAAGCAATAAATGGGGTAACATAAGACAAAGAGGACCCCAGATCAATAAAATCATAAGCATCAAGGTCTTGTACAGTCAGAATACCTGTGACAACATCTAGAGAAGCCCCCACACTCTGGCGACCACTTAAAGCATATAATCGACTGGGTCTTCCCCTACCTCGTACTCCACCCCTAACTGCACCGTGCCCTGCTGGAGCTGGAGGACGCACTGAGGATGTGGCGACTGAAGAACCAGATGGCTGAGCAAAACCCTTACCTGGGCCCTGACTGGGGGCACGACAGTCCCGCTGAATATGACCTCTCACTCTGCATATATAGCACACCGGGATAACCACGTAACAAGATCCAGTATGAAACCTCCCACACTTAGGGCATGGGCCCTGTCGCTGCTGCTGGGATCTCCCACCCGAACGTCCTGATTGAGGAAACCTCCCGCTAGCCGAATCGGGTCCAAAACGACCTCCCTGCTGATAACTGTGCACGGATGGCGGTGCACTAGCCGAGGACTGTACGTAATACTGGGACGACCCTGATGACCCTCTCCCATGAACTGGTCTCCCTCCTCCAACTGAACTCCCCGAGTGGCCCACTGACCGGGCCCTGCTGCTACTCTCTCTTTCTGACCTTATCTTCAATTTCCTAGCCTCTGTAGCCTGGGAGAATCCCACGATCTTCCCATAATTCATGTCTGAGTGCAAGGCAGCTGTAGAAGCTTCATTCACAACCAAAGGACTAAGGCCCTGAACGAAACGTCGAACCCTGGCATCCATAGTCGACACCAAGTGAGGAGCATACTTATACAATCGCACGAACTCCATGTGGTACTCCCACACACTCATGGTGCCCTATCTGAGGACCTCAAACTCTGTAAAATGGGCTGCCATAGTCTCGGCAGGCAAGAAGTGATCCATGAAAGCATCGACGAACTCATCCCACCTCGCCGGAGGACTTCCCTCACCACGGGAACCCTCCCACATCTCGAACCATGAATATGCTGCTCCCCTCAGCCTGTAAGAAGCTAACTCAACCCCCTCTGTCTCTGTAGCCTTCATAACCCGAAGAGTCTTGTACATCTCATCTAGAAAATCCTGCGGATCGGCCTCTGGATCAGTACCTGAGAACTCTAGAGGGGCCAACTGCAGAAACTGGTTGACTCTGGAACCGGAGGAATCTCCCTGCCCACTAGAGGACGCAGGGGCATCATGAGATCTTTGGGCCTGAGCGGCCACCAAATGAGTCAACATATGGATAGCTCCCCTAAGGTCCCCATTGGAGGTACCGGGACCGGAAGCTGGAACTGAAGAAGGATCAGGAATGTCAGCGGGAGGGATTGCAGCACCCTCCGCCGCAACAGGAACATGAACACTCTGGTCCGAGATAGAAAGGCCAGGCAGATTAAAGGTCGGGGAATCACTCTCACGCGCACCATCTGGTACAGAATTCACGGCCACACTTGGGGTGGCATTGGCCTCAAGGCCGAGTCGAGCCCTCTTATTTGGTGCCATTTACTGAAAATTCGGGACAATGCACAAGTTAGGCAAGGATGATTTCACTTTCCACTTCACCGCACGATACAGAATAACAATGAAAGGGTATTTTCCTAAATGTCCACGTAGCCCCCTAATTATAGATGTGGTCTACAACTCACCGATAAGAAAGGCTCTACTAGACACGGCTCCGTGACATCCTAGGACACTTTTAAAACCTTAGGCTCTGATACCAAGTTTGTCACGCCCCAAAACCGAGGGACACGACCGGCGCTTAACCGGAGGACGCCAGTCAAGAAAACCTGGATTTTCCTTTCCTATCCCACGCATTACCCACGTGATTTCAATATACAATATACGGGTGAAATAGCAAGTTAGTCTTAAACATAAAATTACGACTTGAATTCATTTCTTCTTCTTAGCGTTAACAACATATGATACCAAATGCTTACCAAAACACATACCCTATACATACTTCTACCACGTGGACCACGATTGTCACTATCCAAAATACATATGAACAATACCCACATTGCGTCTACGGAGCCTCTACGAGTAGTAGGAGTTTATACAATACTTGCCAGCTACAAGGCTCCGACTATACCTTACAATACTAAACATACCCAAAGAAGGTGGCATGAACCATACATGGCCCCGAGAGGAAGTGGGGCTCACCAACACGGCTGACGAAACGGGGAGGAGGCACTACTGTCGGTGGGTTGGTTACCTGCTATGGAACCACCTACAATCATCATAAAATGTAGCGCCCCCAGCAAAAGGGACGTTAGTACCATTGAATAGTACTAGTATGTATGAACAAACTTTACTCTAAGCAAGATCAACAATGCACAGATAAGAAACAGTCATAGATATCAAACAGTCACAACGCAGAGATACCGAAATAAACACAATTAAAGTTCCACAGGTTCTTATTTCAACACCATCACACTCCACCCTTATTCCTTCTCAACATTCCACCCTTATTTCTACCTGTTGCGGCGCGCAACCCGATCCCACCTGACAATCATATCTATGTATTATGTTGCGGTACGCAACCCGATCCCACCGGACAATCACAACTCAGCCTTATTACATCATGTTGCGGCGTGCAACCCGATCCCACCGTACAATCATATTTCACCCTTAGTCCTCCTGTTGCGGTGCGCAACCCGATCCCACCATACAATCATATTCCCCGTCAACATTTTCAATTCACAATTCAATCACAGAGAATTTCATTATAAGAACACAATTTCAATACAACCTACCATCCATATGAGTTCAAGTCACAACAAATCTTGCCCAACTACGAGTCATATAAGACATTATCACAATCAACGTAGTACGATTAAATCAGCCACAATTCCTGTTCATCATTTCATTTCACAACCCTTAGCACTTAGTCATGTTCACATGCTTGAGTTTGTTACCAATCTTTCATACCAACATACTAGAGTATTTTACCAACCTTACACATGTTAAAAACATTCCCAAGTAAATCACTTTTCACAATTCCGAATCGCATAATACATGAAATTCAACTAGACAGTCAGAGAGTAGGACATCATGCTTCAACATATTCAGAACACCCAAATTTACACATACTCAGACAATTATCACATGGCGGCTGTTCTGGCACAAACAAGGTGACTTTACGAAGATTAAAGTTAGCCATACATACGTGGAGTCGAAATCCCTTTTTAATTTTTACTCACAGATCACCGAACCGACTAGTATCGTCAATCTAGTTCACAATTAAACACATTCAACTCAGAATTGGAAATTATGCATACAATTCGAACTCTCTTAAGCATTTTGCCGAACACTGTGTGACCCCATTTGATTACCAACCCCTTCTTTGTGAAGTTTACCCCAACCCACTTCCTTTTACTAGATTAACACCATTATTAAACATGCATGCAAGGTCTTAATTAATATTTTCAAGAATCAATTCATGCTAATCCTCCCTTTGTTTAAAAATCAGAAAATTAATGGAAAAAGGGTTGAGAACTCTTACCTGCTAGAAGGAGGAAGAAGAAGATTACTCGAAATATCAGGCCTGAGGGACTTTGAAAAATTAAATTGATGGAAGAACCACTTTCTCTCTCAAAAACTCTCCTTTCCTTCTCTCTATTTTGTTCAGAAAACTCGTTAAAATGAAGGGGTGGGGTGTTTTAATGAACTGGGGGTCGGGTTTTAAAATTAGAAAAATTAGGAGCCCGACACAAGAATGCGGTCAGTAATGCGATCGCATTCCTGACATGGGGTCCACAGACCGATCGCAGAATGGCCCTCAAGATGGGCCAAAATTAAAAACACACTGAACAGGTATGCGACCACTATGCGGTCCGCATACACGTTATGCGATCACATAGTGCGTCGCATAACCTCCCTCGCCAAAAACCAATGGGCAAGAATGCGACAACTATGCGGTCCGCATAGCAAGAATGCGATCGCATTCTGGACCGCATAGTTGTCCTCAATTTGGGCAGTGGCCTGCCCAGGTATGCGACCACTATGCGGTCCGCATGCACGTTATGCGATCACATAGTGCGTCGCATAACCTCCCTCGCCAAAAACCAATGAGCCAGAATACGATAACTATGAGGTCCGCATAGCAAGAATCCGATCGCATTCTGGACCGCATAGTTGTCCTCAATTTGGGCAGTGGCCTGCCCAGGTATGCGACCACTATGCAGTCTGCATACCCGTTATGTGATCGCATAGTGCGTCGCATAACGCCCAACTTTCGAAAAATTACATCTTTCAAATTCCGGGATACTTTTAATTCAAAATAGGTCTGTTTTAAGGATTTCTACAGTTATAACAACTCGGGGACTTATTCGGGCATCATCTTAAACAAGAAATTTTACGGATCCTTACAACTTGCTTAGAGTTAGTTGTAAACTTAGAGAATAAAGGAAAGTAAAAATTTAGATTTCTTATATTTATGTTATAACTAATAATATGTGTATTGTGTAGTATAATATATATTTCAGTATGGTATCGATATTTCGGTATTTTATTTTAAAATATCAAATACCATACCTAATACTCCCTCCGTTCTAATTTATGTGAACCTGTTTGATTGGGCACGAAGTTTAAGAAAAAATGAGGACTTTTAGAATTTGTGGTCCTAAACAAGTCAAAAAGGGGCCTAGAGTATTTGTGTGGTTATAAAAGCTTCTTATTAAGGGTAGAATTGTAAGTTTAAGCTAAACTGTTACCAAATTTTGAAAGTGATCATTCTTTTTGGAACATATCAAAAAGGAAATTGGTTCACATAAACTGGAACAGAGGGAGTACCAATTTTTTAAAAACATAAACCAAATATCATGCCGAATACCAAAATATCGAATACCAAATACCAAATTTTCGATTTCGGTACTGTAATTCGGTATTTACCAAATTATGCACAGCCCTATGAAGCTGTGTCATGCGACACTGCTTCGTCAGAAATATTTACTATATATATGTATTACTACTGTGAGAAAACAGATAAGTAGGAAAAAATTACACTACTTGACACAGATTATCTCCAGGTGTGTTGGCTATGTGCCTGATTTTGCTCTAAGAGGTCTGAGGTTCGAATGGTTAAAAATTACTATTAAGTAGAATTGAACTCAGAACCTTTTCTAACTTAAGACTCAACAAAAAGAATAAACTTAGGCTATTTCTTGTCTAGAAGTATGATAATTAAAATTATATATTTTCGTTCTTCTATAAATTTCGATACCACTTACACAAATTCTTGCTTATGCCCCTTTATGGCTAATTTAAGTTTTTTTTCAAGCCTCGAGTTAAAAGAATAAATTTAAAAGGGGAAATTAATGACTATAAAAATAATAAAAGTAGTTAATTCACTGAAAAATTCTCTGTACTATCTAAATTCCCATCTTTAAATATATAGCCATATAGGTTTGGTATGAATCGTATAATCTTGGATATATAGAAATACAAATTTTTATTGATAGCACACTAAAAGTCATAATATTTTACAACTTTTTATAAATGTAAGGAATTCAGGCCTAGCCATGATGTAGTCCGTTCAAACTATAGCTTTTAATTATTCTTTTTAGATCTTTTTCTTCTACCTTTAAAGTCATGACAGTGAAATTAATAATATCTTTGTCTAATTAATTCGTATAAAATATAAAGAACATTTATGAATGAATTCCCTTAATTGGACATAAGCCCTATTATAATTAATTTAGCATATAACTAAATTTTCCTGCGCCGAATACTTTTCTCTCTCTCTCTCTCTAGATTCAGCAATGTTTTATAGCTAGTGGTCCAAGAAATTAAAAAGCATAAGTTTTTTATTTACTACAAATTGAAATAATTTTAACTTATAATGTTATTTGCATGGTAATTAAGTGCATTTATAAGTTAATTGCATGTATTTTATACGATAAATATTACTTGATAATCGAAGAAAAATATTAACTAACACTAACAGGTTATATTATTTTAATTACACTTATCCTGTAGAAAAAATATTTAATTTATGCGACGATGTATATAACTTAATTTTTATTAAAATATATGTAGGATAAAGATAAAAATTTGGCGTAAGGTCCTGATAGGACATCTAATATTCTAGACACACATTCTTCTCTAGGCAAAGGTGTATCCACCCTATGTGTCCTGTAGCCCACAAAAACACAAAAGCTTACTTGCAATAATAATATTTTAACTTTTATATATATATATATATATATATATATATATATATATTGTAAATAAAATACGTAATGTTGCGCTTAGTCGTTAAATTATACGTGTAGTGTGAAACTACTTTGATACTATCAATATATAGATGTTAAACTCATTAAAATTATTCAATCGTCATTGTTGTAGGCTACAAAAAGAAAACTTAAAATGGTTGTCATTATATACTCTCTCCGTCTTATTTTATGTGAACCTGTTTAACTAAGCACAAATTTAAAGAAATAAAAGAGACTTTTTAAACTTGTAGACTAAACATGCCTTGGCGTTTGTGTGGATATACAAAATTAAACTGAAAAGTTTAAAAATTAAATTATTTTAAATATAAAAATATATCATTCTTTGTGGACAAACTAAAAAGAAAATAGCGTCAGATAAACTGGAATGAGGCGATTTATTGGATAACAACCACTGGCGTACCCACATGCACCAAAGGGGTGTCAACCGACACCCTTTCGTTGAAAAATTACAATGTTTAGTTTGGTAATTGGTTTTTAAAATATGCATATATACAATATAATAACACCCGTTAATTTCTTGGGAAGTTTATTTCCTTATATTTTGACTCCCTTCAATGAAATTCCTGGCTCCGCCACTGAGGTAGGCTTGTCTACATCATTCTCTATGAATGCGGCTCTTCCCCGCAGTGGCTGAGGTAGAGTGTCGGGACCGGGTTCGGCCGAGCCCAATAACTCTGATTCGAACCCTGTTTTTGTCTTACAAAATTCATTGAATATGTATAAATGATTAATTCATTTAACGATTAGAATCTTAAACCCATAAACTTAAAATTCTGACCCCACTTCTACTTCCCCAGACCCTCCGTGAATAATGGATAGTTTGAACACCGAGCTGCCCTTTAACCATTGGATGCTTATAAATGGACTTGTAGGCATATAAGTGGATTTCCTTCTCCTACATTTATATAGCTTTCAACTCAACTCATTTCATAAGGAAAACAATGGCAGCTGAAGGAGGACAGCCTTCATCTACAAGGAGGAAGGAAGAAGAAGATGATCATAAAGTTCCATTTTATATGCTTTTTGCTTTTGCAGACAGAACTGATGTAATGTTGATGTTGTTGGGAACTTTGGGTGCTGTTGCATCTGGAATTTCAAAGCCATTGATGTCTCTTATTTTTGGTGATCTTGTTAACTCTTATGGGAAATCAAACCAATCTAACATTCTTGATCAAGTTTCTGGGGTAATATATATATTCATCTTCCCTACTTCATCAGATTACTACTACTATTATCGTCGTTTGTTATTATTGTTGTTATTCTTATCTTTTTATGAAAGGGGAGCCTCGAGCAACGTTAAAGTTATCTCCGTGTGACCTATAGGTTACGGCAATATGAGCGATGCTACACTCTTATAAGAGTGGTCGATTGATCACCCTTTTGTCAGAAAATTGCATTATATATGTAGGTAAAATATTAGGTTTTAGAGGTGTATATAATATATACTTCATCATTATCATCATCATCATTATTATTATTGTTGTTGTTGTTGTTGTCGTCATCGTAGTTATTATTATGTTCTTATGGAAGGAGAGTCTTGAGCAATGGTAAAGTTACGGCAGAGGCAAAGCTACACTCTTGTAAGGGTGGTAAAATAATTACACTGTATAAAAAAAAAAGGAAGCCCGGTGCACTAAGCTCCCGTTATGCACGTGGTCCGGTGAAAGGCCGGACCACAAGGATCTATTGTACGCAGTCTTACTCTTCATTTCTGCAAGATGTTGTTTCTTACACTGTATATATAAATATGTAAAATATTGGGTATTAGAGTTATATAACATATATTGAACAACCTTTGCCGGGTTTGTTTTTTTACTTCTTTCAAGTTTGAACACGCTTCGTCACTGGGTTAGGGGTTCGAGCCGTGGAAGCAACCATTAATGCTTGCATTATGGTAGATTGTCTACATCACACCCTTAATGTGCAGTCCTTCGACGGACCTTACATGAACGTGATGGTTTGTGCACCGGGCTGCCTTTTTAATTAATACATATCACCACATCAACTAATCACTTAAATCCAAATTACTTTGGTACCGGACACCGAATGAAAATAAAATAATAATAATAATAATAATTTATTATTTTTAATATCGGGGCATAATATTTGGATGATCAATTCAGATAGGAGTAAGAGTATCTAGAACTATTGAATCAAATAAAATTTTCCATTTATTTGAAATATTTCCTTTTTATTTTCTATAATTTTATATTTCATTTAATTTATTCCTTTATTGTAAACTTTGAGAAAACTAAATTAAATGCTCTACGTAATATGCAGATATCCCTTAAGTTCGTCTACTTGGCCATTGGTTCAGGCATAGCTTCAGTATTCCGTAAGTTTCTTCGAATTTTTGTTTAATTTTTTATATATTGATTTCTTTTCTTATAAATTTTTTGACAAGCTACATAATAATGCTATAAATTATTATTTATTTAATATTTTTATAACATGCCAAAACTGTAGTTACGGCAAAACTATTTGATTTTTCAAGTAGCAATTATATGTCATATAAAATGAGGCAGAGGGGCCAAAAGAAAAAAAAAATTAAAATCCACACTTACATCTTGTTTGGATGGTTGTTACTGATATTTACAACTGTACTGTAACTGATATGTTTGCTAAAATATCCTCAATTATTTAAATATTAACTTATCAAGAATTACGCATAAAAATAATTTAAGAAACCGCATTTCTATTACTTTATCACTAAATATGTCTTATAAATAGATTAAGCAATTAAATTCATATAAATTTTAACAAAATTAGTGGAACAAAATTAGCAATATTACGTTGGAGTTGGAACTTGGAAGCGACAGAAGTTATGGAAAAAAGATACGAAGACAAAGTAGGTTATAAGTGGGAGACTTGGAGTTTAAAAAAAAAAGGTAAAGGGTAAAAGAGAAATATGTAGTAATATGTTAGGGCATAATTGGAAAGAAAAATAAGAAACAATCCCACTACACTAAATTGACTGTTTCAAAAAATGGAACTTCATTATTTCAGAATATTGTATTTAACAATACAATACAACTAATTTTAATAAAAAAATTAAAACAAATATTATGTTGGGATAACAATACAATATGTTACAACGAGTAACAACCATCCAAAGAAGCTATATCTCAACTACATGTAACAATTAAATTATCATGAGTTGATAACCTAAAAATTATGATAAACTATGTTGTGCGGACACTTCAAAATGATGCTGCATTTGTGTCGGATCGTCCAAAATTATACTGCTTTTGTGATCCGAGATGTGCCCATTGACATTTTCAGAGAGTCCGAGCAACATAGATGATAAGTAATCTAACGACTTGTCAATTTATATTTAATCTTTTCGTAAAATTATGAAACTGAAAGCAATTCCACCAAAAACACAAAAAGGACAACCCGGTGTCTAAATCATCCAGCTTTCATGTTGAGTCCGGAGAAGTGCCGCACCTGAGGGGTGTGGTGTTGGCAGATACTCTAATGCAATATTAGCGGCTGTTTTCACGGTTCCAACCCGTAACCTATAGGTTACATGGAGACAACTTACGAACTACGCAACCTTACCAGAAACCATAGCATAAGGATATGTTTATTTTGATGCTGAACATTGGACATTAGTAATCCTGTATGTTGGCAAAAGTATGACAGTTTTGGTCCGCGTAGATTATGCCCACTAACTGTTTGTTGGAAGTCCTAAGTTGGTCCGAGTGAGGCTTTTTTTGCCTTTTTGGAACCAAAATGCTTGTGGTTTTGCAGTTTTCACCAACAAAGTGTTCAAGAGTTACAAACGTGAAAGGATTATTGATGTTCAAGGTTATAATATTAGGGATCAAAGGAAACCTACACCATTATTTTAAGGCTATGTTGATCGGATCATCGAAAAATATCAAAACACCTGTGTTGGATCCTTAAAAAATGCATATCTTTTGGAGGTTTCGACATGCACGCAGCGGCATTTTTGAACGATCAACAACATAACTTTAAAGACTATTTAAGCTTTTTTTCCTCCTATCGGTTGAACGATCTAGAACCAACTTGATTGATGGACATGCCATGTCTAATGTTTAACTCTATATGTCCATTTAACCGTTACAGAGATAGCATGTTGGGTGGTAACTGGAGAAAGGCAAGCGACTCGAATAAAATGCTTATACCTTAAAACAATCCTGAGACAAGATATTGGATTCTTTGATACTCAATCGGCAACAGGGGAAGTTATTGAAAGAATGTCGGGAGACACTATTCTAGTTCAAGAAGCCATGGGCGACAAGGTTAGTTCTAACTCCCTAATAGCAATTATTTTCGTTGTATTTACTAAACTCATTACCGTATGTTACTCCCTCTATCTCGCTTTATATGACACTATAACTATTTTGTGGAGTTAAATCCTTCAACCATATTTTTCTAGCATTTTCAAAATATATTCAAATATAAAATATGTTAATTTTAAGTTTATAACACTTCTATATTGTTTCTAAATATGTAAGTTTGTTTCAAAATATATTATGGAATTTGTGGTTGAACTCGCACTGAAAATTAGTTGCGAGGATCCTTGTACTTTGAAGCCTGTAATTCTTGTTAAAACGCATGGAAGAACTGTAAGTCATGGAGATCGGGAGAGGGCAGGGAGGGGGGAGCACCGACTTGAAGAAATTCAACAACAAACTCCCCCCCTCCAACTACGCCTTAATCTCAAGTTTGTTGAGGTCGGCCATATGAATCCTCAAAATACATTTTGCTCCCTCATAGATTGACTAGTACTGCAACCCTCCTCCTTTATCTAGATTTGAGACAACCAGTACGTGCATGCTCATACATGGGGAGTTACTCTTGCATTTTTGTATATTGCATTCGGAAACAGCTTCTCTACCTTCCAGGTAAGGGGTAAGATCTGCGTACACACTACCTTCCCCAGACCTCACTTGTGGGATTATACTGGATTTTGTTGTTGTTGTTGTTGTTGTCATTCGTAAAGATGTTGTGTTTTTGAAATAAGGTTTCTTATAGCTTGAATGTATTAGGTTGCAAATTTCATTATGAACATCTCAACCTTCATTGGAGGATTTGTAGTCGCATTTATCAAAGGATGGCTCCTCACACTAGTGTTACTCACATCCATTCCTGCAACCGCCATTAGCTTTGGATGTGTGGCATTAGTCTTGTCCAAAATGTCAGGGAGTGGACAAGTTGCTTATGCAGATGCCGGAAAAGTAGTTGAACAAACAGTGGGAGGAATCCGCACGGTAAGAATTTATCTTTTAAGTAAATCGAGTTACATATGTGCGTATGATCATTCCAGTTTATCTAACTAGTCTTCCATTCCCTAGGTTGCTTCTTTCACAGGAGAGAAGTTGGCAATAGAAGATTACAACAGTAAGCTGGAAAGTGCTTATAACGCTACCGTCAAACAAGCGTTGGCTTCAGGACTTGGACTTGGCACAATACTAACGCTTATCTTCTTTAGTTATGGACTTGCCATATGGTATGGAGCCAAATTAATCATAGAGAAAGATTACAAAGGTGGCGATATCATAAGTGTAATTTTTGCAGTTATGTTAGGTGGAAGGTAAGAATAAAACGACTGGCTTTACGTAATCCATTTGATGTTGTCCTCGTGATTTAGTTATTGAATTACAATGATCCGTTTCTATGTTTCAGTTCACTAGGTCAGGCATCTCCAAGTTTGAATGCATTTTCGGCAGGACAGGCTGCAGCATACAAGATATTCGAGACAATTAAACGTACACCAAAAATTGATCCATATGATCCTAGTGGGATTAAATTGGAAGATATTAAAGGAGAAATCGAGCTTAAAGATGTGTATTTTAAGTATCCAGCAAGACCAGATGTGCAAATATTTTCTGGATTCTCGTTATATATTCCAAGTGGTAAAACAGCAGCCTTAGTCGGGCAAAGTGGAAGTGGAAAATCAACTGTTATTAGTCTGCTAGAGAGATTCTATGACCCCGAAGCTGGTGAAATACTTATAGACGGAGTTGATATAAAGAAATTTCAACTCAAGTGGTTGAGACAACAAATGGGACTAGTAAGTCAAGAACCTGTGTTATTTGCAACTACTATACGGGAAAATATACTATATGGGAAAGAAAATGCTAGTGAAGAGGAGATCAGGAATGCGATCCAGCTCGCTAACGCAGCTAAATTTATTGACAAGCTTCCGAAGGTCGAAGAAACTTTTATTTTTAGTAATATAAACACTTGAACATCTTTTTTATTTCTTAGATTCAACTAACATTGTGTTGAACAGCCTCTCTACCTCCTCTGGGGTAGGGGTAAGGTCTGCGTACACTCTACCAGACCCCACTGGTGGGATTTTACTGGGTTGTTGTTGTTGTTATTGTTGTCAACTAACATTGTGTACATATATTTGCAGGGGCTGGACACGATGGTTGGTGGGCACGGTACTCAGATATCTGGTGGGCAAAAGCAAAGAATTGCCATTGCAAGGGCTATTTTGAAAGATCCTAGAATTCTTCTACTTGACGAAGCGACTAGTGCATTGGATGTGGAATCAGAACGCATCGTACAAGATGCTCTAAGTAATATAATGATAAATAGGACGACTGTTGTTGTTGCCCATCGCCTGACAACCATTAGAAATGCTGATATCATTGCAGTTGTGCATCTTGGGAAATTGGTTGAACAAGGTAATACATGTACTACTCTCCTCGTTCTAATATTGTTGTTGGACTAATGAGTATCGGACCTAATTAGAGGTCGTTGGCGCCTATATCTTTGTTTGGTTTCCGAATGACAAGTGTTATACCCTTTTGATATTACTTCCAGGAACGCATGATGAGTTGATCAAAGATCCTGAAGGAGCATATTCTCAACTTGTTCAAATGCAGCAAAAGACTAAGCACGTCGAAAACACCAAAGGAAAAGAAATCGAGGACTTGAACGCACAAAAACGTTTGAGTTATTCGAAGAATGGTTCTAGTAGGAGTAGGAGATTCTCTCTTTCAAGTCGGAAGTCTGCGAGCAAAGGATCAAGCAGTAAATTTTCCTTTGCATATGACTTGGGAGTTTCTGGTGTCGTTGATTTCCATGAAAGTATCCGAAGGGAAGATGGAGCTGGAACCAGTGAGTATATCGTAGATACTACGAAAAAAGTCTCCACTCAAAAGCTAATGTCACTGGCATACCTAAATAAGCCTGAACTTCCGATAATACTAGTGGGAACCGTAGCTGCTGCTATAAATGGTATGGTCTTCCCTGTATTTGGTCTTCTAGTATCAATGATTATCAAAATCTTTTACGAATCACATCATGAGCTACGAAAGGATTCTCGATTTTGGGCTCTAATGTTTGTGGTTATTGGAATCGTTGTCATGATTGTTTCACCTTTGCAAAATTATGCATTTGGAGTTGCTGGTGCAAAACTGATCCAACGAATTCGTTCCATGACATTCTCTAAGTTGGTGTACCAAGAAATTAGTTGGTTTGACAACCCTGCAAACTCATGGTAAATTTGCTAGTCGACGATATTTTAATGTTTTCTAAACTTAGCCAAATTTCTTGACTCTGAAATTTTATTTTATACAGTGGTGCTATAGGTGCAAGACTATCTAGTGATGCTTCGACTATACGGAATATGGTGGGAGATGCATTAGCAACATTAGTTCAAAATATTTCGACTATTGTAACTGGTTTAGTGATAGCTCTTATCGCGAATTGGATTCTTGCACTTATAACCATTGCTATAATGCCTCTTCTGGCTTTGCAAGGGTATATACAGATCAAAATTTTGCATGAATCAAATGCTGAAGCCAAGGTATTATATTCCTTAATAAACTAACCCTTTTCCCTATTACATTTCGAATTTAACTTATATACACCAAAAGGTGTAACTTCATTTTTTCGCTACTAGTGCAATTTAACATGTTGTATTATGGAAGTGACCGGTAGTTATATTTTAGGTGACCTGACAGTTTTAAAGAATTTGAGTGTTCATAAAAGTTACTCTTAAGAAAGAGAACCTTGGCGTAACTGCTAAAGTTGCTGCCATGTGACCAGAAGGTCACGGGTTTGAGCCGCGAAAACAGCCTCTTGCAGAAATGCAAAGTAAGGTTGCGTTCAATAGACCCTTGTGGTCCGACCTTTCCCCGGACCCCACACATAGCGGGAGTTTAGTGCACCGGACTGCCCTTTCTATAAAAGTTACTCTTAAATTTTAGAAAGCACGTTTGATCAGCGAATGTGAGTGCGTTATTGTGTGTTTGTCAGGTAATGAATGAAGAAGCAAGTCAAGTTGCAAATGATGCTATTGGGAGCATTAGAACTGTTGCATCATTTTGTGCGGAAGAGAAAGTGATGGAAATGTATCAAAAGAAATCAGAAGCTCCTTTGAAACGAGGAGTGAAAAACGGATTAGTTAGTGGAGTTGGTTTAGGCTTTAGTAATTTCGTGTTGTACTGCCTTTATGCGTTAGCATTCTACCTTGGAGCCGTTCTTGTGAAGCATGACAAAGCGAAATTCTCAGAAGTTTTTAAGGTACATATCTATAACTTTTTGAGTTTAAGTCGTATATACTTGACAGCGCAAAGAACTTTTATAATATCAGAGCAATATAATCGATTATTCACCACGTTATTATATGATAAGAAGAATTACCTGTTATTGTAGCTCAACTTAATCTGATAGTGTAAAAATTCTTTATACTATCAGTGGACACAACGTAAACGCAACTAGCATTAGATTTCCCTAAACAACTTTCTTTTGCAGGTCTTTTTTGCTTTAACGATGGCATCGATTGGGCTTTCAGTTCTTAGCAACCTTCCCTCCGATCTGAGTAAAAGTAAAGGAGCTGCTGCTTCAATATTCGAAATACTCGACAGCAAACCGAGAATTGATTCTAGTAGCAACGAGGGCATTACATTAGATGCTATCGAAGGCAATATCGAACTCCAGCATATTAGCTTTAGATATCCCACAAGACCAGACATGCAAATCTTCAGAGACTTGAGCTTGAGCATTCCTGCTGGAAAGGTATTTTTCCTATTTCATCAATTCTTCGTCGTAACCTATTAATAGTTTTCACGTATAGTTCTGTCTACATCACACCCTTAAGGGTGCGGCCCTTCCTCAAACCCTGCATGAATACGGGATGCTTTGTGCACCGAGCCGACCCTTTTTTAATATCTAGCACTAAGAATGCTTAATAAACTTAAAGGTTTAGCCAGTTTTTGGTTTTTATATCATTTGAAAATAAATATTACTATGAATTTGCAAACTATTTACATGAAAATAAGAAAGTCCATCTAGTTCTCCAAGTAATTAATAGCTCAAGTAAAATGAGACACCGGGAGCATTAACTATTACAATCACTACAAAAAAAAAACTAGAATTAGCTACGAACGTTGTCTCTAATATGTCGCTAAAACGCTCGTAGCTAGCAGAATTTCTTGATAATCCGTTGCTAATCCGTCGCTAAATGAGATTAGCGCTGGATTTTTTTGTTTAGCTACAAAATTTGTCCGTCGTTAAAACCTGATTTTTTAGTAGTGCGATAAGGATTTATGTTATGTACGATGACAGTGTAAAGATTCTGTAAATGAATTTTAACATGTGATATCAGGTTAGTCACCATTTTTAATTATAGGTTTCCAATTAATGTTTATCACATAAATTTATCTGTAATTACCTTATAAGTGGCCTGATTGAGTAAATGCATAAAACTTACACAAGACAATGTATTAAAATTTCTTGCAGACAGTTGCGCTCGTTGGAGAAAGTGGTTCCGGGAAGTCAACAGTTATAAGCCTGCTAGAGCGATTTTATGATCCCGAGCAAGGTAACATATATCTCGACGGCGTTGAGATAAGAAAGTTCAATTTAAGATGGTTAAGGCAACAAATGGGATTGGTAGGTCAAGAGCCAATACTATTCAATGAAACAATTAGTTCTAATATTGCTTATGGTAGAGAAGGAGAAGTGACTGAAGAAGAAATCATTTCAGTAGCAAAATCATCAAATGCACATAACTTCATATCTTCATTGCCTAATGGTTATAATACAACAGTTGGAGAAAGAGGGGTTCAATTATCAGGTGGACAAAAGCAAAGAATCGCCATCGCGAGGGCCATATTGAAGGATCCGAAAATACTTCTACTTGATGAGGCGACTAGCGCGCTTGATACAGAGTCAGAACGTATAGTACAAGAAGCGTTGGATCGTGTGATGGTGAATAGAACAACTGTCGTCGTTGCACATCGTCTAACGACTGTTAAAAATGCAGATGTTATTGCAGTAGTTAAAAATGGTGTTGTTGCTGAGAAGGGAACACATGATATGCTCATGAACAATCCTCAAGGGGTATATGCATCTTTGGTTGCACTTCAGACTGGAGCAACTTAATTCATGGCACAAGATTTTGTATTTGTTGGATATTATCCTAGAGTTTTTATTTTATTTTTAAATATGGAATTTTTACATTATTATCTTCCTATAGTTTACATGTTGCAGAATGTATAGTGAAATAATTCATTGTTTACAATGAAATGGACTTAGCCAGGGTTAAGCATGAGAAAGTTCTTATATTTTGGTTCATACATTTCACTACTGGAATTTATAAATGAAATTAAATTAGCTGCAAGTTGACATGAAGACCATCAGTATATATTAAAAAAGGAGAAATTTAAAAATAGTCAGATTTACAAGTGGTCATTCAAAAATAGCCACACTTTCAAAAGTAATCGAAACTTAGCCACTTTTCATGTAAAGATAAATATGACCGAAAACACTGTTCAAAATTCGAAAAATACTCCAGTATAATATACTGGAGTTCTAGCATAAGTATACTGGAACTCCAGCATAATATAATAGAGTTCCAGCATAAGTATACTATAACTCCAACATAATATACTGGATTTCCAACAAAGTATACCGGTCCAGTATAATATGCTGGAAGTTCATACACAGGTGCTCGATCTCTAGTATATTATGCTGGAATTTTCTGCGTGTTAGAGTTCCAGCATATTATGCTGGAAGTTCATACACAGGTCCACCGAACTCCAGTATATTATGCTGGACCGGTCTCTGTTGCAGCAAAATAATGATTATTTTTCAATGATTTGGCAAACGCTGGCTATTTTTAAATGACTAGTCCGAAAACTGACTAGCCCGTGCTATTTTTACTAAAAAAGGTACACCATTTTTTTGCATATTGAAACACAACTAATATTGTAAAATTACGGGCTAGTAATTTTTCGGACCGGATTTAAGAAAAAGCCAATATTCAAAAATAAAAATGTAATCATTTTCAAAGCGAAAACACAATGATCATGTGGAATCAAACTTAAACAAGTGAAAAATCCTGGATATTGTCCCGATTCTTAAAGTCTATGATAGTATCATGGATTTCGAACTAAAAGAAAAAGATAAACAGCATGACCGCATCCTGGATTTCTCCTAGATAGTGTCATCGAATTTCACATTTTAAAGTTCGAAATCTATAACAATGTCATGAATTCCAAATATTAGCTATTTTTCAATAACTTTTAAATCAGTGGCGATCTTTCAGTTACAAGTCCAGAAAATGCCTATTTTTGAACTTTAGCCACTAAAATTCCACCGTCTCGGATAAAATTTTTAAGTTACAGTCCGAAGTTAATGGACTATTTAAGAGGGCATACATAGGCAGCCCTATGGGTTCGATCACAATTCAATAAAAGTTTCATTTTTTCTCGCAATTGGAAACTGGGGCGGAATTTTGAAGAGGACCCTCAAAATTCTGAAGCAAGTTCAGCCGATCGCCGCATAAGCAGCCGCTAGAAACATCAACCCATCAAACTGGCCAACTGGGGCAGAATTTGAGGAGGACCCTCAAAATTCCGAAGCAGGAGAGGTTGCAATGTCTTGAGCCGTGTCACAGTCGCCGGTTCATCTAAAACTATTTTAGATTGTATGTTTATCTTATACTTTTACAAAATCATGCATACTTATTCTTGAAACAACTTTGTTTAGCAAACGCTACCCCCAATGATACGAACAGTATCATCAGATCAAGCCGAACAAGTCAAGCAAAGTCAGCAGGGGATACGAACTAACCTTCCCCATTTGCAAAACTCACGATTTTTCTTTGGATGCAGGCACAAAGAATAAACACGCAGAGAAGTCACAAATTTCATCACAGTTGCAAATGCCAAAATTCGATGTCCGCATTGAGAACGAGCATGTTCAAAGTCACAATTTCTCGAAACCATCACACTTGCCGACTGTTGCTATCAGTACAAAATGTACGATGATCCATAGTCACAATACCTACAATGGTCACAACATTGCAATTTATTATCAGCTAAGAAATTTCATTGTCATTTATACCATCTTGCATAAGGCTACCATTATGCCTTCCAAGACTAAGCACTGTCTCCACCTGCATTTGCATCTTTGCATAAGGTACCATTCTGCCTTTCGAGGTTAAGCTCTGCATCCATCTGCATTCGCATCTTTGCATAAGGCTACCATTCTGCGTTCCGAGGTTAATCTCTACCTCCATCTGCATTCGCATCTTTGCATAAGGCTACCTTTATGCCTTCCGAGGTTAAGCTCTACCTCCACCCGCATTCTTGCATAAGGCGACCATTCTGCCTTCCGAGACTAAGCACTGTCTCCACCTGCATTTGCATATTTGCATAAGTCTACCATTCTGCCTTCCGAGGTTAAGCTCTACCTCCATCTGCATTCCCATATTTGCATAAGGCTACCATTCTGCCTTCCGAGGTTAAGCTCTACCTCCACCTGCATTCTTGCATAAGTCTACTTTTCTGCCTTCCGAGACTAAGCACTGTCTCCACCTACATTTGTCTTTGCATAAGGCTACCATTCTGCCTTCCGAGGTTAAGCTCTACCTCCCTTTGCATAAGGCTAATTTTCTGCCTTTCGAGGCTAAGCTCTGCCTCCAATTTACATTTTCATCGAGACTAAACGCTGTCTCAAGCACTATTTATTCTGTTTTTCTTACGGGCTAAGCTCTTCCCCTCAATTCGCAAGACTAAACTCTGTCTTGTCTGCATCATATTACTGCATTTTTCATGGGCTGAATATCGCCAACCTATCCAAAGGCGTCATCGTTCGGAGGCACCATCTCCATGGCCCGAGAACACCACGCCATAGCCTGAGGATCTCTCTGAATTTTGCATATCATTATTCAAAGGTGTCATGGTTCGGAGGCACCATCCTCATGGCCCGAGTACATCATTTCATGGCCGGCGAATCCTGCATCAAGCAATCTATGGCCCAGAACATCATGGTCTGAGGATGTCATCCCTTAACCGTCCGAAGACAACATTCATGGTCCGACGGGAATTTGCATCATGTTTAAATTACGCACCGTATATGCTTGTATTGTTTGTTTGTAGGTAATCCGGCGAGCAACGACCATCCTAGCAGGAGCAGTCCCGCTCCAGTTCTCCCAACCATCCCTGTAAGTTGTTTATTCATCCAACTCTTTATGTTGCGCCCGTTCTTGTAAAAACTCCATCGGTACACTTCGCCGATGACTCCTGAACTACATACGGCCTGATTCCTGTAAAACCAGGGATATGTAGGAAACTCAGAAATCAGGGTGCGACCTAAATCTCTTAAAACCGTTTCGCTCGGTCAAAATTGGCCATCATATCTTTACCCGACAACTCTTCCATCCTTTCCGGGTAAAGAGGGGCAGTTGTTGATACCCAATTTTTCCTCAAACTATTTTTTAATTTGCATATATACCTTCAAAAATCATTTTTTATAACAACTGGTATTTTTTCATATTTTTATCAATTTACTTCTAATTTATCGAGTACTTTTATACCTAATAATTAATCATAAATTGCATTACAAATAGTTTCAAAATATTTCTTGGCGTAATATATCATTTTTGGTCCTATTAGGATTTAATTATTTCATAAATTAGCCAAATTGGTATTATTTGGCTATAATTGCAATAACTTTGCAATTATAGCCTAACTGTATATTTTGTGCTATTTTCACTAAATAATTAGTCACTTGCATTTTTAAATACTAGTTAATCACCTTAATTTCATTTTTCTATAATTATTAGCCATTTTATTAATTATTTATCTATTTTAAACGAGTATTTAACAAATAGCCACTTTTAATTCAATTTTATTCAATTCTACCCGGACCCCCAACCAAATTAACTAGCCCAAATAACCTAAGCCCAATTCCCAAATTACCCGACCCAGCATCTGATTAAATCTTGGTTGTTGATCAATTTTGATCAACGGCCCAGATTCGTCCTTACCATTAATAACTCCTAAAGACTACCCCCCCCCCTCTAATTCATTTCCTCGCTTCACCGTCTCTCTATCTCCCTCTCTCTCTCTCTGGTTCTCTCTAGAACCTTCCCCCTCCGATGAACTCTGTCTCTCTTTTCCGCCCACCTCGCCTGCCGGAAACCATGAGTGCACATCGTTCCTAGCTTATGTCTCTCACCACGTCGGCTTGACACTGTCCTGAGGTCCTCAGGTGAACCTGGAGCGGTTCAACTCCAACCTATGGCCTTTCATGCTGTTTTTCGGCCATCTCCGCCCATCCGAGTAAGATCTTTACACTTTCCGGTTGAAACCGGTAAAATTTTGAGTTTTTCTTCTCCTCCTTGGGTTGTCTCTTGAAACCCTAACTTCTAAAACTTCCGATCTTTCTAGATCTGTAATAGATCTATACATATTTCAAGTTGTTTTGATGATTTCTTCAAAGGGTTTTCATTTTTCCTAAAATGATTTTCCGTCTACTAAACTAGGGTTCTTGAATTATTTTTTTAAAATAGCTTTTCTTTCTGATTTCTAGCCTTATTATATGATTCTCATCATGTCTATCGTTATCTAAACCTTCTCACTTTGGTCTGGTTCATTTTCACTAAAAGAACCCTAGGTTTTCGGTTTAACTCTATATTCTGAGTGTGTCTTTGATGATTCGTTTGTGCATGTGTTTGATTCTCATGAGCTTCCTAAGTCTTTATGGTTTTTTCCTATTGTTTGCTTATTAGTCTGTTGATTCTTTGTTTGTTCCGCTTATGTTGTGCTTGTCTTATTGATCTTTCTAATTGTTACTATCCTTGTTAACTATGAGTGTTAGGGTTTTTGCTCTTGTCTTGTCGATTGTACCATATCGTATTCTGCTAAGTCTTTCAATTGCTTGTTATGCCTTGCGTGAATCCCAATTTAAGCTTCTGATTTTGCCTAATGTGTGTCTATGCCATTTAAATCAGTATTGTTTTGACATTTTGAATTCTTGAATGATTGTGATTATTACTCTACTGATTCTTTTACACAATGTTCTTTATTGATCCTGAATACTTCCTTAAATACGTGATACTTTCCCTAATTTGGTGCTAATTTCCTGTAATGTGAACCTCACTCGAGGATCTCTTATTGATTTTCAGAATTCCCTACCTTATTTCTATGAATAATTCTGTTAAATTAATTCACACATGCTTTCCTTAATTAGAGTATTCTGAACTTAGCCCCTATACATGTCTTATAATGTGAATGTATTCATTATGATTGCCTTACTCTTTTCAAACTGTTTTATTGAATAAAGTCCTTTACAAAAACTCTTTTTGTAGAACCAATCTTTCTTGTGTAAAACTATTTCCTTACTCAAAGCTTTCAAAACTATGTCAAGCACTCTCACTTTACTCCTAGATCCTTAGGTTCTTCCCCTTTTGTTTGATTATTGCCTTGGGATCCTTGAGCTCCCTCTGAACTTTGACACACTAAGGATGGCCCTTCCACACTGCACTTACTTTACTATGGCTATGAAATCTGGGTGTGAGCACTGCCCGGGATTCCTTGAGGTTCTTAGAGAACTTTGACACACCCGGATTATGAGAAAGGCTGTGAAACACCACTTGGCATTGAGGATATGGAGATCTGGGCCTATACTGCAGGCTCCATATAGATAACTTCTTATTTTTCTTATTTCAGCTATGTAATTCATGCTCAATGGTCTGTAATAATTATTTTTAAACAACTCTGGGGTTGGATAGTGAAAAGGGAGGGTAATATGTATGTTGAAGTGTAATCAAGGGTAGAAACCATGCTTCCTAGGTTTACTTTCTTCTGTGTGCAATAGACTCCATGTTTAGGCATAACACACAAAACATGCCATGCATTAGATACCATGTCCCCCTAGGACTCATATATACTATTTCCTTCAGCATCTCATCATTACTACTATCACTTAGAAATCATAGGTAAATAATAACATAAAATAAACTATCACCATGTGATTTTTTCCTATGTGAGCCTTACATGTCTTTCTACACATTTAAAAATCCTGTTATAGATAAATATGTTAACATAAGTTGTTATTCATGTCTCATTATGCTACGACTACGCTGCACGCTTAGAAATCCTGTTCTAAGGTAAACAACATTAAAACAAGCTGTCACTTCTGTCTACTTTGAAACTGTGCATAATGCTATGATTTCTATGTGCATTTAGAAACCCTGCTTTAGTGATTCTGCATGTGCATCACTTTGCATTAGACATCATGTTCAGGGATCACACTCGCCTAATTACACTTGGCCTAATTACTAATGTATGAAAGAAATATGAAACAATCCACCTCGCTCTAACAACTGGTAACAAACTCTTATGTATTCTGCAACACTTAGAACTGCATGATATTAGGTGTAACAGCCTTAAAATTGTTAATGCTCTTGATAACTGTTATATATGATCCCACACCTAGGCAAGCCTTAGGTAATCAACCTTAAACAAAACTGAAATTGTCCTTTGTGATTACTGTCTAACTATCAGCATGCTTAAAATCAGTAGGCAAAACTGATTAGGACTTCCTCTCTGAGTTATGCAATAAATCTGTCTCTCTGTTGCTATCACTTAGATACCATGCTTAGGATCTGAATTTAGACCAAGACCTTAACTGTGTTTGAGTCATGTTGATTCTGTGTATTATTTGTGGAGGTACTTGAGCCTTTCCTGCTTATATGTTATTCCCCTATCTGCAGTCCTATCTGTTTTTCTATATGTCGCCTTAGCATTTTACCTTTAAAACATGAGGGTCTGCCTAGAACCTCCTATATAGGATAAAAGTCCTAAATTCCTCCGGGACTAATAGGAAGGGACGGGTAACAACATGCAATAGAGGTTGTGACCAACACTCACTTTAGTTACCTTCACGGGGTGGGAAAGGGTAAATATGGATATGATGATCGGTGCGCTAATACCACATGTAGCCCCTCTTTGAGGAGTGTCATACCGGGTATTGCATTGATGTGATCCATATTATAAACAAACCTAGGATACCCCTTACCCCCATAAACATGTTGGACTATAATCCTTTTCAAAAATCTATTGGCTATTAAACGTTTTCAAACTAGCAACCTATATGTGCTTAGGCTATGAATATTTCAAAATCTCCTACTATTTGGACATTAATTGTTTACTTCCTAATTGTACAAATTCACAAAAGTTATTTGGCCGGGAACCACACTTTTGGATCCTGAGGGGTGACTAACACCTTCCCCTTAGGATAATTTCAAGCCCTTACCCTGTCTCTGGTTATCAAACCTAGTTGTAAATGAACTCCAATAGGTGCCCTAACGCACCTCAAAATCGTTAGGTGGCAACTCTTCAAAATATGGAAACCCCTTTCCCATAAGGAATGAGTTTTCCCAACCAATGTCATAAACCCTTTTAAACCGGCCCCGAAAGGAGTGCTCGGGGAAAAAGGGGCGCGACACTAAGGCATGAAAAAAATTTCACTAAGTCTTTTAGCCGAAAAGGGAAAAATAATAGCCATTTTTAGAGGTCGAATCGGCCCAATATAAAGAGCCTAAGGGGTGACATAAAGAGCCTAAGGGCCAATACAATTAAAGTTCGAGACCTCGTTCTCACTCAATTCGAACCCAAGGGTTTTAATATTCCGAGCTCAAACAAATGTCAATTACAGCTCGAAGATTCACCTAAAGGGCATACTGCGGTGAGCTCGAAAAACTTAACAATCTTTTGATAAAAAACTAAGGGTTTACTTTATCCTAAAAACTCAAGATTTATTCGAACTTGGTTATTAAAGATAACCCATCTATCAGTTCGACCGAGCCACCCCCGAGATAAAGTCACGAACGAATTTCGAACTCGGGGACTTGCCCTCGTATAAATGAAAAGCTTTATGGTTTATTTCAATTACGAGTTGAATTACAATAACAAGAATTTTTGACGTTTTCGATAAAGACAAAGAAACATACGAAGGAATCAAAAACATACGAAGGCATCAACGATAAATTTACGAAGGCATCAAAGAGAAATTTTCTATTATATTAAAAAACATGTACAAGAGGCCAGTCAAAGCCTTACAAAAGAGAAAATAAAAGAAGTTAGAATCTAACTACGATTGGGGTTAGTCCCCTCAGGACCGACTTCCTCCCGAGCAGCTTCTCCAGGAAAAATTTTTCCATCGGCCTCATCTCCATCTTCTCCACTTCCGGACCCGCCTCGGCTTCCCTCCCCTTCATTATCGTCATCGAAGAGGCGAGCTGCTTGGCTTCGGTCTCGAGTTCCTTGGCCCAAGAAATTTCCTCGAAGAGGTCAAAACCTCGAGCATGAATTTCCTCGAGGGTTTCCCTCCCAGATTGGCACTTTGCCAAATCACTACGCCACTTCTCCTGGTCGGAAGCCTCCCTTACCTGTGTTTGAACAGCTTCAGCATCGGCCCGGTACATGGCAATGGACTTGTCCGCCATGACCTTGGTCTTCTCGGTCTCCGCCTTGGCCTCAACAAGCCCGACTTCAAGTTCTTCGACCCTCTTGGCCTGGGCTGAACTTTTCTCTCTAAGGATTTGAAGTTGGCCTCAACCGAAGATAGTTTGGCCAAGGCTGCCTCCTTTTCCGCAGCAAGAAGGTCCATCTTGCCTTTCCACCAATCACAGTCGGCCTTGACCTGACCGACCTCTGCCAGGAGCAACTCGATCTTCTCTACCTTCTGATGCAACTAAGATAGCGAAGTGTTAGCCTCCGTAGCCGAATCGATTCCATACTTTATAAGAATGGTGGTTACCTACTTATCTAACTCGGCCTCCTCTTCACGAGCCTTGGCCAGATCCATTTGAAGATCCTTTATGACCTCGTCCTTTTGTCCACAAAATAAGTTCAGGACATTTGTTTCTTCCGAGACCCTTTGGAGTTCGGATTCACACTGACAAAGGTCACCTTGGAATTTGGCAGAGGTCTATACAAAGAAGAAAACACAAGTTAGATCTGTGAAGAAAGAAGCGAAGAAAAATAACCAAAATGCGACTGGTACTTACCTTGGAAAAAATAGGGCTTCCGCCATAAAGATCGAAGCATCAGTAATATCATATGCGTCATCGACCCTCACAAAGCAATCCTGGAAAGGATCACCTGCGCTAGAGCCTCCGCCGACCTCGGGAGTCTTCAACCTTTGGGACTCCCTTATTGCTTCTTCAGAAAAACCCGGCATTGAAGGCAGTTGGCCTATTGTCATGGCCCCGAGCGAATCGCTCGGGGCACTCTGTCCGATCTTCTGAGCTTCAGAACCGGCCCCGCCCGGTGTAGAAGTTGATGATCGAGAAATCACCTCGACCTCGGGAGACCTAGGGTTCACCCCAGAATTTTTCTTCGAAGCCTCCTCGATACAAGGCTCAGTTATAGCGGGTGGCATATCGGAATATGGGGAAACCTCGGCGGCCTTCCCAGGGTGGACTATCAACGCCGAAGTGTCTTCTTCTTCTTCCTCATCCTGATCTCTCAACTTTTAGAGCGTGTCCGCCGAGAGAGCGACCGTTTTTCTCCTCACCCTTCGAGGTTTGGGTTTGGAGACCTCGGACAGTGAGAGATCCTTTCTCTTCTTATCCTTCTCCGGCCTTAGAGCCGAGGACTTGGCTTCTCCTCCTTCACTCGAAGGCCTCAGAATGGAATCTATGGTCATACCTACATAAGGAAAGATTAGTAATGAACAAAGCATTCAATTACTTCGGAGTACGTAAGAAGAGATCCTTACCATGGTTCTTGGACTCCCACTTGCCCTTTGCCAAATCCCTCCATGCTCGTTCGGCACGAGTAGAAGTAGAGGCAAGCTTTTGGATCCAGCCTTCAAAATCGGGCACCGCCTGAGGCATCCAAGGGATAGTTACATGATTAAATAGAAATGTTAGGCAAAATCAAAGGAAAAACAAAAATCGAAAAATAATAATTCACTTACGTTTGAGATTCCATTCCTCAGGGAACAACGTCTTTTCCTTCGATATTATATCACAGGTCCTCACCCGTATGAATCGGCTCATCCAGACTCGATCTTTACCCTCGTCAATGCTCGAGAATAAAGTCTTTGTTGCTCGACAGTGAAGCTTAATTAGCCCTCGATAGAGTCGAGAATGGTACAACCATATAAGATGGTTCAGAGTGAACTCCAACCCCCTGCTTCGTTGGAGAAGAAGCACAACATGATCACTATGCACCAAAGTAAAGGATGGAGCTGACCGAGGGTGACTTCGTACCTCCTACGGAAGTCGAAAATCACTGGGTCAACAGGACCTAGTGTGAAGGGGTAAGTGTAAACACTTAAGAACCACTTCACGTGTGTGGTGATGCTCTCTTCAGGTGCAGGAATGCGCACCACTACCCCCAAACCCCATTTGCAGTCCTTCTTCATGGCCTCTACGTGGACCTCGGTAATCGAACACATGTACATTGACACGTGTTCGCATCGGCCCGGCACCGATGAGGGGTTCTCGACTTTAAAGTCAGATTTGAGAACGCATGGGCCAAGAACATATTCATGGGGGGCTGGTTCTACCGGCGTCTTATCACCAGCCGACCAGGAGGAAGGAGATGAAGCATTCTCTTTTTGCGGCACAGTCTTGGAAGTTTTCTCCATTTGTATATGTATAGAAGATGGAAGAGAGGTATGGAATTGGTGGCTCCTGTTAAAGCAACGAAGTGTAAATAGCAGCGATGAGGAAAATATGAGAAGAATTGGGGAGTTAGAGTTTCTTATCAAAGCAAAGTAAAGTTTGAATCAACAAAAGAGGTGGTATTTATAGGCTTGTGACGACGGTTCAATATCACTAGTGGTCGACCGTCGACTGACATGCATTGATGGTTTATGGGAACCAAACCGACGGGCCGTTTCGGTGACATCCATCGCTTATGTCACGAAGACAACGTCATGATCGAGGTACAGGGGAATCGAGGCTCAAATTATTTCTTATCATTTCATTCTAACAAACGCGGGGACTATCTGTATACGGTTTAAATTGACCATGTCCGATTTTATGGGCTCAAGGGTATGCCTCGAGATTATGTCCATATTGAAGCAAGCTCGAGCTCGAAGAACACGGAGATTGAAGGATCGATACGGGCAAGATCGACATCGAGTAACGGAATAACGAGATATCCACAATCAACCGCAAATCTCGACGGGAATCTCGGGATTGACAGAACCCTTAACGGTTATTGATATCAATCATGTATTTTGCTTCCGAAATTAGAGTTATACCTTATTTAGGATTCCTCTACTATATAAAGAGGAACCCTGTTCATTTGTAACCATCATATATGAATCACATATATAATTACTGAGAAATAATTATACTCTGCTCTTCTACTTCCTTACGATTCCCTACCGTTCTTATTATTCTTATTGTTCTTGTTGTTCTTGTTGTTCTTGTTGTTCTTAACGCTTGATCTCGAGCCTATTCCAAATCGAGGTCGATAACTTGCAAACGACACTGGTTTGGTTTATTTTAATCGTTTAATTCATTTATTCATTCAGTCATTTATCAATTGACATTGAATCAAATCATGTATCCTTATAACCATATTACAAGTTTAATTGTTACTCGTATTTCGAGGTAAACAACTATGATAAATTAAATTAAAAGATTACTTGGGAAATGTGACCTCAAAATTCAATCTTTAGTCAACTTCGGTCTTGACTCTTCAGTGTTTACAAACGCACGTATGGTGTGGTTGTTTAGGTGAGATGTGAGAGAAAAGAAAACCCTATATTATATTTAATTTAGTAGCGAATCTCATATTGTACTTAGTAATTTGTATTGAATATACCGATTAATGTTTATTGGGCATGACACTATTGGAGATTAGACTTATTAGTATTAGGGATGTATATGGGTAATAACGATGGGCTAATGTCTAACTGGTAAGGCTAAATATAAGGTACAAAAATTTTGGATTTTCGTATATCTGAAATTTCGAAGTCCAAAATTCAAAATCCAATCCAAGATCCACAATATTTAAAAAGTTAAATCCGAACTCCAATCCATAATCCAAAAATTCATACCAAAAATCCAAAAGTTCACTTTTCTATTCGAATTTCGGATTTGTCCAAACTATACCCACCCCTAAAGGGACTATTTTTAATGATTTTTGAATTTGTGGCTATCTTTTAACTACTAGTTCAATAAATGGCTATTTTTAAACTTTAGCCACTAATATTCCATCGTCTTGGATAAAATTACTATTTTAAGTTACAGTCCAAAGTGAGGAAAAGGAAGTCTTGAACCAAAGAAGAACTACCAAATCTATTACTAAAAAAAAGAAGCAAGCTAAGTACATAGAAAACACAGGAAAATGGCAGAGGAATCTGAGAAATTGCGGGTAGATGAAATAGAAGTAGCCGAGGATGAACCTGAAGAAGGAGAAATCGTGGGGGAATCAGACGATACGGCGTCGTATTTGAGCAAAGAAATCAAAGCTAAGCACCCATTAGAGAATTCTTGGACTTTTTGGTTTGATAATCCCATGGCTAAATCTAGACAAGCTGCTTGGGGCAGCTCCCTTCGCGATGTTTACACTTTTTCCTCTGTCGAAGATTTTTGGGGGTAAGTTTATTTATATTCCCTCTCTTCCAATTTTGGTAAAATTCTTCCCTTTTTAGTCAGCTTTTGGTTTCCTAAAAAGAAAAGAATTTTAAAATTTAGTAAAAATTTAATTTTAAAATACTAAATATATCACCCATTTTAGACCAAAAATCTTGATTTTTTAAAATTCCGCGGGAGTAATATATTTCGTGTTAAGTTGTCGTGTTCTTTGGTTGTAAATAAATGGGGTTTGATTTTACTGTTCAAGAATTTTGTGGGTGCTATAGGATTTTGTTGAATTATGTTTTTGGATTTGAAGGATTGAAATACTGCAAGAATAATTTAGGCACAAACAAAAACTTCAACAAAGACTATATAGAAGAAATTTATTAAACCAAGGAGAGAGAAGGTGATATGAGGCTTTTTCACAACTCATAAACTCTTAATCTCTCATCATCATAGCTACCTCTTCTCAATAGAAAATACGTAGTAGCACAATACTATAAAACCAAAATTGACTAGAATCTGGAAAACTTATTCCTACGTGATTTTGGTTGTGAATTCTAATTAGACATAAATTAAATAAAGTACCAAATACCAAATCCTAGACAACTTAGGAATACTAACTAATCTTGGTTTAGCTTCCAACAGGATATGTTTGATTATCTGTCTTGATACAGGGGAAATTGGGTAATACCATACTCGCTCTATTCTCTTTGTCCCGTTTTATGTGACACTAAATGTGTTAAAAAAAAGTTAATGCGATGATTAGTAGCCACACAAATGTTTATCTTGTTTTAAATTTTTTATTTTTCCTTATTACATTTCGCGGTCAGTTAACCAACATTACATAAATTGGGATGGAGGGACCATCTTGTTTGATTTTTAGGTTGATGAACTTCCGTCTTATATCAGATTTTTCCTGTCCTTTTTGCATTATTTATTAGCTTCCTTGGTTGTTTAGTTAATGTGGCATCTAGGTGCAATCTTACTTTGGAGTGCCCAAATCGGTTTGAGCTAAAATTTATGCAAGTTGTATTAGGCGTCACTTTTTTTTTTTTTTTTTTTTTTTTTNGGCTCCTTTTTTTTTTTTTTTTTTTTTTTTTAAAGATTAAGACGTCTGAATCTGAATATGCGTCTGAATATCAAGACGTGCATTAAGATTAAAATATCTGAATCTCAATACACATCTGAATGTTAAGATGTATATTAAGATCTGAATACTAAATGATTAAAAGTGTTTGATTTTTTACATCTGAGTGTATAAAATTTAGGTTTATTTGAAAATTAACAAACATAAAATTCAAATAAATCACTAATTAATCTAATATTCCATCAATAAAATATATTACTTTCTAAAAGTGGTGATGGCTAACGGTAGTGCTTGTGAATGCCGACTAAAAGTGGTGGTTGGTTGAATATTTGGTTGATGGTGGTAGTTTAGGGTAGTAACTAGTGGTGATTAGTAGTGGTAGCTATTAAGAGTGAGGATGGTGGTGGTGGGTGGTAATAGTTAATAATGGCGGGTAGTGGTGGTGGGTGGTGATAGTTAATAATGGCGGGTAGTGGTGGTGGTAGTTTATAATGACGGACAGTGGCAGCTATGGTTGTTGATGGTGATGGGATTGTCAGTTGTGGTAGTTGAAGACAAATGCACATAGAGAGGTCACAGGTATGAATTACACATAACCTTGCTCTTATATGTGCATTTGAGAAAAGTAGTACTCCCTTTGTCCAAATTTATGTGGCAGTCTGCGGATTTAGAGAGCCAAATCTCTTTATTTTGACCGTGATTTGGGACATAGAATCTTTAAGTTTTTTGTAATAAAATTTACGAAAACTAAGTAAAAGTACTATAAGTCACAAAAATAACAATTTTTAAGTATTTAAGAGAACAACTATTTTGACTCTCGAAATCCGAACACCGCCACATAAATTGGGATGGAGGGAGTAGTTGGTACTTGAAAATAGTAACTGTAATATCCTGTTTAGGAGAGAAACCTAAGACCAAAGCATCATTCGCTACCTTATCAGCTCAAAATGGTATTTGTAACATATCTGTACTTGGAAATATGGCCATTTGACAAACAGGAATGAGGTTCTTAAATTTGAAGCAAAAGAAATTATCCCATGAATCGACGATATGACCCAATTGAAGTCAGTTACACATTACAACAGCACCAACAAAGCAACGTATAGGTACTAAGGCTGACTATTCATTTAAAAAAAATACAGAAAGTTGCCTTGGATGCATGCACCTTGTTTGGTGAATTCTTTATCGGTCTATTGTACAACTTGGACTGTCATGCCTATTTTTATATTCTGCATCTTGGATTAGATGTTTTCAAATGCTATAAACCTGTTGGCTCTTGATGAAATCCTTGAACTATGTCGCTTAAATTCTGCAAACAGTGTTTACAATAATATCAACCACCCAAGCAAGTTAGTCGCCGGAGCAGACTTACATTGTTTTAAGCATAAAATTGAGCCGAAGTGGGAAGATCCTGTATGTGCGAATGGAGGGAAGTGGACAATGAGCTTTAGTAAGGGTAAATCTGATACCAGCTGGCTATACACGGTATGCTAACGATATTTTAATTCAGTTCTTAATGTTAGGGCGCACTCTAGTAAAGTTATTTTCCCCTTCGGTATTTTTTTGAACTCTTATTTTCTCATTTGGGATTATTGTAGCTGCTGGCAATGATTGGACATCAATTCGATCATGCAGATGAAGTTTGTGGAGCAGTAGTTAGTGTTCGTGGTAAGGGAGAAAAAATAGCTTTATGGACCAAGAATGCTGCAAATGAAACAGCTCAGGTAATTTGCTTGTTACCCGTAGTGGCAAACGGGCGGGTCGGATATGATTCGGGTTGAAACGGGTAATGGAAAAAATGGGTAAATTATCCGACCCGACCCGTATTCAACACGGGTTTTACCCGCGGATAAAATGACTTCACATAAACCTCTGAACTCATATATTTGGAACTTGTAAAGTTTTGAACCTATAAATCGAAAGATGAAAAAAAAGTAAAACTGAAAATATATTAAACAAAAAAAAAAAATCGCGGGGG
>ML250489.1:108938-122742 GCA_005239495.1 Nicotiana undulata
AAAAAAAAAACAGAAATTTTAAAATTACAAAAAAAGTAAAAAAAAAAAAAATTTGTGCAGGAGTGAAGGCAGGGGGTGGGGTGCAAGAAAAAAAAAACAGAAATTTTCAAATTAAAAAAAAAAGTAAAAATATTTTTTTTGCGGGGTGGGTGGTTAAGCCAATCAAAAGCACACCCTATATTATCCATATTTTTACCCATTATTACCCATTTGGTTACTCATTTTTCTAATGGATAATATGGATAATTACCCATATTCGACCCGCTTTTAAAAAGTCAGTTACCCAACCCATTTTTAATGGGTTGGGTTGGGTAAATAACCATTATTTTTAACCCATCTTGCCAGGCTTACCCGTCCGTGAATAACCTATTGATAGTATTCCGTTTCTTCAACTGATGTGATGCATTTTATTTTTTAGTGTGTCACAAAAAGAGTGATACCCTTCTATATTTAGGAATAATTTAACTTTGAACTTTCCATTTTACCCTTAAATGAAATGATTTATAGTCACACAAATATTTATGGCTTGTTTTAGATTACAAGTTTCAAAAGTCATTTTTTTCTTTCTTAAAATGGATGGAGGGAGTACTTTTTATTTTTGATGTCAATGAATAGGTTTGTCATATTCGTGGACCAAGTGGAGACATTTTCGTTGTGTACATAATGCAGTGCTGATGTTTATTCAAGATATACATCATCTATACCATCTTGTGATTCCATTTGACAAAAATGTCATAAGATAACTTGTAATATATTGTCAGCGACTATTGCACCCACGGATGTGGCCTAGTGGTCAATGAAGTAGGTTGAGAACCTGAGGTCTAAAGTTCAGATCCCAGCGAAAGCAAAAATACTAGGTGATTTCTCCAATATAAAAGCCTTGGTGGGTAGAATTACCCGGTACATGTGCTGGTGAGAGGTAGCATATACTAGTGGAATAGTCGAGGTGCCCGCAAGCTATCTATCTATATATATATATTGTTTCATTCCTGACATAACTTCTTTTGACAACGAGAAACTGATGTCACCATTGGGGAAGTTAGAGAGGGAAGTCATCAGATGTATAGCACGGTTTTGCTACTTTTGTTTACAAAGTGCTAATTTGTCTGCGATAAATTGTTGCTTCTTTGGCAATTGAGTTATGTGAAGCTTGGATAAAGAGAACTTACAGAGGAAAAGATAATGTTGCGGGCTGGTCCAGGTGTAGGATGTTATTTCTGTGAAGGTGGATCCACTTTTGTGCATCATTGACAATATTGAATCCTTTCAGCTTGTAACATCCCAGCCCGCTAGTGATATTGTCCGTTCTGGGTCTAGGCCCTCACGGGTTTAAAACACGTCACTAGGGTCTAAGGCTTATTAACTTATATACCCAACATCCCTCTTGTGTTTTGCCGATGTGGGACTTTGTCTAAAGTCTGAGATGTTACACAGCTATTACCAGTTTGTTAATTTTCATGTTAGTTCTTGATATCATGCTCGTTCTCTTGAAACTTCTGTTTGCAGGTTAGCATTGGTAAGCAATGGAAGGAGTTTCTAGATTACAGCGACTCGATTGGCTTCATATTTCATGTATGACATCTTATTCATGGTATTCCTTGAAATCGTTTTCTCATAATTCTGCGCAGACTCGTAAAGAATCATCTTCTTTTGCAGGACGACGCAAAGAGGCTCGACAGAGGTGCGAAGAATCGCTATACAGTATAGTTTTCTTGCTACAATGGAGGAATGCAAGAAACAGAATCTGTACTGGAAAAGCTTATAGACACTAGCTTTTTTTGTACAATCATCTATACATTTGATAAGCTGTCAGTTTGAGTACCTCTTGTATTAGTGTTTGTACTTTTACTTTTAAAAATAAAATCTAGGTTGACCTTTTTCGTTTTTCTTTTTTCTCCACCATTTATATCATTTAATAGAACCGTTAATATGGGCTTGGCCCGTTAGGCCAGCCTAACCCGTGATTTATCATGGCTAGGCTAGAATTTTGGAGCCCCTTTAAAAACGAAGTTCTTAAGCCCGGTTTGAGCAAGCTTGTGGCTCGTGAGGCTTGACTGAGGCTGGGGTGGACCGGCCCGTGAGCTTAATAAAAATCGTATTTCAAATATATAAGATATAAAAAGTATATGACACAAAAAATAACAAGAAGTGTATCCCAAAGCTTGAAGTTTTAAGCTCATTATATTAAAAGATCAAAGTCTTAAAACGATAATTAGTTTTAAAAATTAAATTATTCTTAATATTTAACTAATTAATATTGCATACAAGTTGTAATGTAGATGAAAGTGAAGATGTTAAGACAACCTTCTCACAAGCGGATTCAAATGTGTTTGATGAAGATGATGTATCTGATATCCCATAAGCGTCATGGACGTTCTCTTGAATAGTGTGTTTTGAATTTTGACTTGGAGTGAATGAAATATAATCTTGTCTTTTACTTTTTTACTGTTTATTGTGATATATTAGAACAATATAAAAAGTCATTAAGTTCTGTAAAATTTTTCCAATAAGACCTTTTTAACTTTGATATATTTATCTTTTTTAGGTTAGAAGTTAAAGAAAAAATAGAAAATTATATTTTAAAAATGATGAACCGACCCGTGGGGACCCACAACACACGTAGGGCTAGAGTAGGGTTGATCATTATAAGGCCCGTCAAAATAGTGAGCTAACCCAACCCAGCCCGTCAATTTTATCCAATTCTTATTATTGAGTTTTGCACCTTATTGATATAGAAACTAATATAATTATAAAACAACTCCCCATAAAGAGAAAACTTTACTATTAATAATAACTTAATACTTGCATGGAGAAGGAGATTATTAATCAACATTGTTGTAGCGTAAACCTCTTAATAATATCACACCTTATGTGTGAAAATTCCACGTATACCATGAGTTATTTTTTTTAAAAATAATTCTAGACAAAAGGAATTATGATTGGACTAAGATACATTTGTGACGAGGGATGTTTTAGTTAAGAATATAAAAGACGATAAAGAAATATTAAATGAAGTGTATTATGAATTATGAACGTACTTTAGTCTTCGTTTCCCTTTTTAAAATTTAATTTCTGTTTAAATTGGTAAAAGGTGTATATATTTCTTATTATTCAAATAAGGAAAACTTTTATATGGTAAAACAAGTGATTTTAAATTCCTAAATATTGATAAGACTTTTCAAATATGGAAATATTTAATAAAAAGTTTTTTAGTTCATTTGAAATCCTATATATTAGGAAAATGGTTAATTAAACTTTTAGCTCACGCGATATCTATTTTTAAAGGGTAAATAAGGCGAACGATATTTCACTAATGGTCTTCGTGCTTTTAATATAGTATAGATATAAATATAGATTATTATTTTTTGTTTTGTATAATATTGTCATATGATGAGTTTCTAGAGCTTCGCCTTCTTTCTATTCCATCCCATTCCCTTCTGGGATAGGCGACTAATACTAAAATAATAAGTGAAGTAGTCGTCGTCTAACCAATCAGCTCGCACACTAGACCGCCCGTGCCCGTCCATTTTGTCTCGCCCTAAATGGAGGCCCAACTCTTCCTGAAATTGTGCTTCATCTCGCTACCTCTTAGTTGTTGCCCCCTAAAAGTTAGTGCTTTATGCAGACCGATGAACGTTGATAGTAAGGATTTAGATAGCCAACCCCAACTTGTTTGGAACTGTAGTTAACTTAATTTTCGCACTTTTGTAGTTGGTTGTGTTCTTTGGTTATAAATCATTGGAATTTCAGCCGCTCAGTTATTTACCAATTTTAATTTTGGTTTGTGCATCGAAGTAAGGACGTTTGACCTTCAATGAATAGATATATGCTCTTTGGTGATGGGAAGAAAGAGATAAATTAATCTTTTGTAGTCAATGAGAAGGTAGAAGAGTCATGAGGTTTTAGGTTCGAATAGCAGTGGATGCAAAAAATAGTAAAATACTAGGTAATTTCTTTTTAATTGCCTATGTCTTGAGTGGCGGAACCAGAATTTTCATCCAGGGATGTCAAAATATAAATAATTTGATTCATCGAAAAATCAAGAGGAGTCAACGTATAGTAAATATACATAAAATAAAAAAAATTATCTAGAAATATAGTGTAATTTTCCGGCGAAGGAGTATCGCTTGATACCCATTGGTTCAATGTGGCTCCGCCACTGTATGCCTTGGTGGCAGAGTTACTTGTGCAGGTGGGAGGTAGCAGGTACTGGTGAAATAGTCGAAGTTTGCCTAAGCTGGCTCAAACGCTACTGTCATTTGAAAAAAAAAATCTTCTGTAAAGGAGGGAAAGTGCAAATGAATAGAAATCGAGACATTTTGTTGTATGGGGCGAAGAAGAAGTTCCACGAAAGAAAAAGTTAACCTTGTAAAGATCTTCCTTACACCATAATGTGTAGCAATGACTTCAATTTGGTTATATCGTCGGATTTTTTCTTTTGCTTCAAATTTAAGAACCTTTTTCCTGTTTGTCAAATGCCCGCATTAGCAATCTATGTTGCACGGACTCTCCAAAAGTGTCACCGCACCTGTGTTGAATTCTCCAAAAATACACTACTTTTGAAGGATTCGACACGCATCCGGTGTGCTGTGGATATCTCAATCCAGTTCTTAATATTAGTTCACTCTATTGATGTTATCCTTAGTTTGCTATAGTCGCGTGTTCTGTTCTGTTACTACTTATCTTCAGTAATTCCATAGTTGCTAGCAGTACTTCGCCAAAGTCTCATATGCTGCCTCGGACCCTTTGCCTGAATAGGCGATCTTGCTATAGTTTGTTATTGGTACCTCTTTCATATCATTTGTTGTTATCTCTGGTTTAGTTTTCTAGCGATTTGTCTTGCTATCACTTGTTATCAGGGCTCCCTTCACTTTCGCTAGCCGAGGGTCATTTCGGAAACAATCTCTCTACCCTCCCAGGATAGGGGTAAGACTGCGTATGTACATCCTACACCCCACACCCCACATGATGGGAATATACTGGGTTGTTGTTATTGTCTACTAATGTTAATTTCCCATTGGACATAACTTCAACTCTTTTTTCTCATATCGAATTATACTAGGTACTCGCGATGATTGGACATCAATTCGGTAATGAAGATGAAATTTGTGGAGCAGTCGTTAGTGTCCGACGTAGGTTAGAAAAAATAGCTTTGTGGACCAAGAATGCTACTAATGAAGCAGCTCAGGTAATTTGCCTTTTACAAATGAAATAACCTATTTATGTTACTTTTTTATTTTTGGCGTCAACGACCTCTACCGAAAACAGTATCTCTATCTTTAGCAGGTAGGGGTAAGACCTGCGCACACACTAAACTCCCCAGTCCTCACTAATTTTATTTCATTTATATATCATCTATTCCCATCTTGTGACTCCATTTAACAAAAATATCGTAAGACAACGCTTAATTTACATGTGTGTGTATATATATATATGTATGTATTGATTTATGTACGTATCAAAATTATAGAGATATATTTTTGGTTATTGTTGTGGTATGTGTGTGTGTGAGAGAGAACATTTAGAATCAAATCTTTTAATAAATATGTATCAACATTTAAAGATGCATCAAGGGGAAGAAGCGTCAAGAATGTTTATGCATTCAGCAACAATTTAAACTCGAGTAGCTCCCCAAGGATTTGGTTGAGTGGTAAGAGCCCAACAAGTGATGCGTGGGATAATCCAACATCACGGGCTCGAACCCTGCCTCAGACAAAAGTCTGGTATTAAATATGCGTTTGGTGCATGTGTTTACTTGTGGTTTTCGCTTGTGAAGTAGCAGGCACTTATACTGAAGTATCTGTTTTTCTCTGTCTACTGTGCTTGTTGGATTCTGTGTAATATTCTCGGGCTAAATACATAGACGGCCACCAAAACTTAGCATGAGTTTTTCATTTAGACACCTTAACTTGAGATCATATCTATGAACACTTAATGTAGTAAGATATATGTCGATTGAACACGAATTGCTGACATGGAACAACGCGTGCTCTTCACCTCTTAGTTCGTTATGCACTTGTTTTTATGATAAATAGGCTTATTGTTAGCTTTGCTTTTATATCATTGTAACTTGTAGCTATTCGTTTACTTCATGAATGAGAGATAAAATTAGATTAAAAGACACGTTTTTTTTGCGAGGTCAGATATTGAAGAATGTATTTTGCCAAGTTCCTTCGACATGATTCTCTCAAAGTGTCAAGTATTCTTCGTTCAAATTTGTCAGTTCGTAGTATGATCAGTTCCGTGGGAGGGCAGGAGCCTCCTCCCTCGAGTATACTTGTTCAGATTTGTCAGTTTGGAGTACGGTTAGTTTATTGGGAGGGCACGAGCCCAGACCGTCCCCCTCCCCCCCTCCCCACCCCACCCCCACCTGAAGCATATAACAATTTTCAGAAAAAACCTTTAAAAATGAATAAATAACTAAGAAATATGCTAAGAATTTCTTTATATTTGCTCAGTACTTTGGAATTTTTTCTTCAAACAATAGCTGCACTCAATAAATAAGTTGAATACATAACAAATCACACGACTTTGGTAAACAAATCGCAAATGGGACATCAACTTATATCTGATTGTTACACAAGAAAAGAATGAGAATAGAAAAGAAGCAATTTTGGATGGCTTCTCGACGAGAAAAAATTTAGCGAAGCGTGGTGTTTATACCAAACCTATGAATGTAAGACATGTGTCTTGTATATAAGTTTGGCATAAACACCGAATGCGAGTAAGTATTTACCAGGTGTATTTTTATCATGCATAGGACTCCAGGAGAGGTCTTGTCGGCTCCTCATGGGGTCTGCTATACCTCCAGTACAAGACCAACTGTATGACCCCAAGAATTCCTCCTATTCCATTTGGGACCTGATTCATACACGTCAAAATGTTATTCTAAACACATAAAATGACAACAATCAATGGTAAAGCAAGAACTCAAGGAGGGTACACGCAAGCAGGTGCACAAAGCATCCCGCATTCACGCAGGGTTCGGCGAAAGATCGCATCCCAAGAAGGTATGATGTAGGCAATCTACCCTGGACCTGTTAAATGGGTCGACCCTACCCGGACACCAACCCGTTGTCTCTTGGCCCGTGGGTCCTTAATCGGGCCGGACCGGTTTGCTTTCTTATAGGGGCCGATCCGGATTAATCAAAAGATGTTGACCCGAC
The DNA here is from genome assembly GCA_005239495.1 of Nicotiana undulata. Lineage (NCBI taxonomy): Eukaryota > Viridiplantae > Streptophyta > Magnoliopsida > Solanales > Solanaceae > Nicotiana > Nicotiana undulata. The sequence continues at coordinate 116,105 of ML250489.1, forward strand.
CCGTACTCTTAACCCGTAATCTCTTTACTTGGGCCCTAATGGGCTGAATCCAAATTAATTAAAAAAAGTTATAAACTAATAAATGATAAGAATTTCAAACTTTGTACATATATACGAACTTGAAATTACTACATGTCTTTTAACATTAAAACTTCAGAAACATATGGAATTCGACTATTTCTATAACTAATAGTCTAAACCATATGGAATTCGACTATTTCCAAGACGCCTCATAGTGTTTGGTATTATATTCTTTCTTCAATGTTTGGATTCAATTTTTTACCACTTGTCTGAATATCTATATATATATGTGTGTGTGAGAGAGAGAGAGCTGGTCCGGGACGGTTGACGTGTGGGTCAGCTACCGATTCCGGTCCGATCCGGTTCAGTGGGTCAAAATATTAAAGCCCGGCCCATGCCCATTAAATTAATAGGTTGGTCCGATTAGGATTTCGTGAGTCATAGGCTGGTTAAAGGGTCAATTTTAATGGGTTATGTGAGTCGGTTCCTGGGTCGACCCTGCCCATTTGACAGAACCCCGATGCAAACATCAGTGGTTGATTCCACGGCTTGACCTCGTGACCTATAGGTCACACGGAGACAACTTGACCGTTGCTCCAAGGCTCCCCTTCAAGAGGAATAACATACTCTCCAATCCATGATACTTCCCAAATATTAAGGATTAAGTTATATACACTGACAACGTAGTGAATTTTTTACATTGTCGGTATAACTTAACTCGTTATAACAAGTCAGTTATCATTTATTCTAGGTTGTCAATCAATGCAACTAAAAAGAATTATCTACAATTATCTTTTAAATGAGCTAATCGTGTAAATTACAGTCAGCTTTTAGGACTTAAACACAATTATTAAAAGGGAAACAGAAATTACAGAGCATATATATAAGGAAAAGACTGCATAAAGAAAGGAAATGAAGTTACTTACAGAGATAAATGGATCTTGCTTAAATATTCCATAAGCAAAGAAAGAAAGGCTCATAAGAAAAGTTGCAAGGGAGAGATAAAACGGCATATACTCAACACTCTTTGTTCTGATCACCAAATTCTGCAAAAGAATGTCTTATATTAATTTCATCAACTGACATCAATGAAATATATCTTAATTTGGTATTGCTCTTGTTGATCAACTTACAATAATGAATAGTGGAGAAGCAAACATGGAAATGAGAGAAATGACAGATAAATATCCAACAAAAGTTTGTCGATTCGGAGGCTCAAATAGACAGATGCTGATAGAAACTACCACAGCGAATACTGCAAAAACACCGAACAACAACCCCAACATCTTCAACTGCATTGAACATGTATTAATAATATAAGCATCGTCAAGTTGACAAAAATAAGGATGTGAAACACATAATTAAGTATATAAAAGTATATTTCCTAAAACAACATAAACTTTTAGATCAAATAGATACACAATTCTACATGGTATCAGAGCAGACTAAGGTTATTCCTTTGAGTCTCATCGCCACCAATTATAAGAAAGAATTTTAGTTGCGCTTGCATGTACATGGGCATATTAAAGTTATGTATTCTAACAGTTTAAACTTTTAAATGAGATGGTCATACAGTTCAACAAGAGATAAAAGATGTGACCTTTTTTGGCCGCTCTGCGAATATGATGAAGATGGTAATATAAGCCAACTGGAAAACTGCTCCAACAGAATTGACTGTGAAAACTAATATAATGCCAGGAGATACAATTGGTGTTCCATACCAGAGACATATTAAACAATTCAACAGCGCGTAAATATAAGGCAGCCCAGAAAACTGTTCTGTTGACTTGCTTCTGATGATCCTTTTGAATGTTGGCCTGAAAGAAAAGAGCGAAAACATCGGTTTAAATCCGCGCATGCACGCGCGCACACACACTCACACGTATATATGTTATCGACATATTAATGTACAGTATTTTTAAAAAAAGATTTAAGATACTTACATTGGTGACACAAATAAAACAAATGCAAAAATGTTCCCTGCAATATGACAAAGCCAAACATTTGGTTACTAGCAAGATTGGAAGGGCAAAATTGAAGAAGTATTAATATCTAAACAAATCTCTATTAGTTTACAAACAGAGAACTACTCATATGTATATGTTGCAATTGAGAGAGTGGTGAAATGGATGAGATTTTTCTCCGGTACCCGTGACGATCAAAGATCACGGGTTCGAGTCTTGTGAACGGACCAAAGGTGGTCAACTGAACAAGCTTTGCCGACAAATTATGTATGAGGGTAAAATATTATTATTGACAAAAAATAAACTTTGAACACCCTGCATAGCCCAGTGACAAAAGGTGTTCAAATTTGAACACGCTAATTGAATTTCTGGATTTCGCCTTCACCTTAAGTGGACGTTACGCAATGCGAATTCAAATTAATCTAGCTAGTGATGTCGAACTAGATACAAGAAGAAAAAATTATATTCCAAAGGAGAAAAAGTCAACACAAGAAGCAGCAAGTTAAGATTCTTGAGACTTGATTTAATGTACAGCCAAATATTGTTTCCCAGCAAAGTTTCTTGGAATAAAACTAGTTCTTCAATACACTGTACCCAGAGGTCTCGGGTTCGAGCCTTCATTTGTTTGTTTCACGGGCCGGTGCACTAAGCTTCCGCTATGCTCGGGGCCTGGGGAAGGGTCGGATGACAAGCATGGGCGAAGCTACATTAGGGTAAGGGTGATCAATTGACCAGCCTTTGTTCAATATCAAGAGCGGTGGCGAAGGCAAGTTTGAACACCCTAAGAAAAATTCTTGCCTTCGCCATTGATGAAAAGAGTCTATTGTACGCAATCTTACCCTACATTTCTGCAAGAGACTGTTTCCACGGCTCCCTCCTCGTCACATGACATCAACTTTACCAGTTACGCCAAGACTCCCCTTCAAAGGGTCAGTTACCGGTGACCTCCGAAGGGTTCGAGCCTTCGGAATGAAGAAATTCCTGATTCCATAAATGAACTTATGCAGCACGAATCTAAATTAATCGGGCCAGTAATTTCGATCACTAAAGAAAGCTAGATAGAATAAAAGAAAAGGCTGGTACCTGCAATCCCAGCTGCATTACTGCAAATTGAATAAGTTGAGAACAAACCATTTGCTGCAGATATTGACATTTCCATTTTTGCTCAATCAGTTCAAAATTCACATATCACACAACCAAAGTTTTATATATATATATATATATATATATATATATATATATTTTAGGACAGCTCAGAGTGGAAATAGTTTATATGGAAGTACAACCAAGTTATGTAAATTAACAGTTGTCAACCATTAGTGGGACCCATCATATTATTTACATTCTTTTTATATGACATTTCTTTGTTTACAAGAATATATAATTAAAGTTAGACCGAAACATTTACAATTTAAAAATTCCAAATATAAATATATGTCTTTAAAAAAAGAAACTAAATAGCTTGTTTATCCAAGCTTTTCAAAAAACAAACTAAATTGCTTTTTGTCAAGTACTCTGCGGAAAAGTTACTTTTGAGGCGTAGTAATTTGTATCTGGCCAAAGTTTTAAAAGTGCTTACGAAAAAAATTATCTTTTAAGTTTATGAGAAAATAGCGTCTACCAGTTTTTCTCCGGAAAACTTGACCAAACACTTCAATTCTCTTAAATAAGCATTTAAAAAAAATTAGTAGCACTTTTGATTTTTGATTAGATTGGCCAAACATGTTATAACAAAGGAAAAAGAAAAATGGTAAGGGCTGATAAATTAAATTACTTCACATAATTTTAAACCGAGGGAAAATAATTTAAGGACATCACAAGATGTGCATCCAAATTAAGTCAATAGTTGGCAACCATTAGCGAGAACCAGATGCAAACCTAATACAGTCAGATCTCTATAACAACATCTTTATATAACAATACTTCATTATAAAAGTTTGTACTTCATTATAAAAGTCAAGCTTTTCCGGAATCAATATTTATGCTATATTATAATATATATTTTTTATAACAGCATTTGCTATAACATCTAAAAATATTCGGAACAAACGAAGCTGTTATAGAGAGGTTTGACTGTATATGAATTAGCATGTGATATTAATATAAACTATCGGGGCGGAACTAAGTGTTGGTGATGTTGGTCTTTAAACTTAGTGTAGCTTAATTTTAAGCTTGGTTTAGCTTAAAGAGAGTGAATGGAAAATGGTGGAAAAAGAAATGGAGGAAAGTGAAATTTTGAATTAGCGCACTTTGTCCCTCATTGGAAGAAAGAAAGAAAATCTATTTGTATATATAGAGAAGCTCTTTTTCGCTCTTAAAGAGTTGAGAAGAAAGCAAGCCTCGCGCCGGCTTCAGATTGATTAATCTTTTTGGACAAAATTCCTTTCAAATTATTTAATTAATTTAACCCATGACCCGTGACCCGGTCTGGTCCGGTCCGTTTTTCTTTCCCGGATTATTTTAAATTTCCCGCAATATTCACACATGTTCCAACAACTATGGCTGTACTGAAAGGTTGCAAAATCTTTTCAGAAACAATGCGAAATTGGCTATAAATATGCCTTGAATCCCAGAATTTTTACTTACTAAATTTTCTGATCTTCTTCTTCTTCTGCACAAAATATTCAGAGTTTTTGGTATCGATACGCTGGTGAGTTAAATCGTTCTATCTTGGGAGGATATATTCCAAAACCTCGGGTACTTGAGGGGCATAATTTTCTTAAGGACACACTGTGTATTCAGTGGGCTCGGTTTATTCCTATATTGTTTACAGAATTTATTTGACGTTCTAGTTCTACTAACTTTCTGTTTCTGTATTTTCAGAAAGCTTACTGTTTTATTTATTTTACATCAATACAGATTAATAACAGGTGAGAGATTTAATTGAATTTCTTTCGTCAAAAAAATTATATTGTAAATAGGATTAATTATTTTGGTTAGTATAAATTATTAATTTCCCTTAATATAAAAGAAGATTATTTCTGATTACAAATTCAAGTTCTAAGTGTGATATTCTAGTATTTTTTAGAATCTCTTTGTATGTTATACGGTCCATTCCAATTTATGTGACGATGTTCGAATTTCGAGAGTCGAATGCATTTTTTTTGCTCGCGATTTTTTCATATGCCTTTATCGTTATTATTATGACTTATTGTACTTTTTATATATTTTTTTATTTAAATTTTTTTAAAGAATTTATGTTTAATTCATGGTCGAAATTAAGAAATTTGAATTTTGATAAAGTAAAAATGTCATAAAATTTGTGACAGAGGAAATATTATATTTCTGACTGTCACTTCCCTACTTGATATTAAGGTATAAAATATTACTCGAATAAGCTTTTTTTTGTTGCATTAGTTAAAAACATTAATGTCTATCCTCATGTGTTTGACATCCAAATCTTTGTATAATCTTAGTGGTCTCATATAATTATATCCTTTTAATTAAATATTATTCTTTTCAGAGTTAAGAATTTTGGATGAAAGAAATTAGGTGGGTAGATCACGTCCAACTCATAATCGTTGAGGTCAAGTTTATCCTTACCCCTAAAAACTTAAAAGGCAAAGGGTGTGTTTGGTAGGAACGAAAATATTTTCTTCGAGAAGGTTTTTATGGAAAATGAGTAGTTTTTAGGGGTATACATGGATCGGGTTGGTTCGGTTTTTATCAAACCAAACCAAACCAAACCAACTATATTGGTTTGGATTTGTTTGGTTTTGTCGGGTTTTTCGGGTTTTCGGAGTTTTTTTTTGTTACAAGAATATTTTTGAAACCTTACTTTGTTAAAGTTATAGATAAAGTTTTGATAAGTGAATATATGTTTAGTAAATATTGAAAAAATTGACAAACATATGATCTATTAAAATATTTCAATGGAAATTTTTTGTTAGTAACACATGATAGTTATTTTCTTAGTCGTCTATCAATAATTTTCCGTCAATGTATGCTTTCAAGGTTAACACATGATAGGATCCCAAATATTTCGACATTTTTTATTTATAGAAAATTCAATATAAAGTCTTAAAAATATACATAAAAAATTATATATTTATATATCGGTTTGGCTCGGATTTTTTTATTCAATACCAAACCAAGTCAAACCAAACTAGTCGGGTTTTTAAATCGGTTTGGTTTGGTTTTTCGGTTTGGTACGGTTTTTCGGTTCGGTTTGAACACCCCTAGTGGTTTTACCACTTATTTTTTCTTGTCTGGTTGGTGAGTATGACTCTATTTTCTTGAAGAATTTACTTATTCTTCTAAATATTCACACAAACCCAAAGGAAGTAATGTGTGCACCATAACTACGTCGAAATTTGTGCTCCATAACAAAAAAAAAAAAAACTTTTTTCAAAAGAAAGTACTATTTCTATAACATGAAAATAAGGTACTCACTTTGTTAAAATGAAAGAAAATAATTTTTCTACATCATAAAAAGATAATACTTATTTGTTGAAATGAAAGAAAATACATCACATCTTGAAAAAGAAATACTCTTTTTGTTGAAATAAAAGAAAATTACTCATTTGTTGAAATGAATAAAAAATTACTCTATCTATAACATGAAAAGAAAATACTATTAATAATGTTTCTATCTAGGATGGGGTGGGGGAGGGGCGAGGGTGAGGTGGGGTTAGAGTGGGTGGGGGTTGGGGG
>ML250489.1:122940-161141 GCA_005239495.1 Nicotiana undulata
GTGGGGGTGGGTTAGTTGGGACGGGGAATGAGAGGAAGGCCGGAAAAGAGTGTTGGAAAATATTTTCCCTTCTCTTGATAGGGAAAATATTTTTCTCCAATTAGAGGAAAATGATTTCATGACAAAAATATTTTCTAAAATATTTAAGCCAACCAAACATGGAAAAATTAAAAAATATTTTCCTACCAAACATATCCGTGAGGGAGTTTGTTTGGAGACGGATTTTAAAAAGATTATTTCCGTGAAACCTATAGTCTTAAAAATATCATGAGATTTTTCGTCTATAAAATATATCATTAAGTATAAAACTAAAAAAAATTAAAGTTAAATTTCCAGACATAAAAAAGTTTCATTCTTTTTTATAAAGATTGACAAGAAAATAGTATCACGTCGTATGAAATAGAAGAAGTACTGAATTAAACAAAGGAAAACTTACACAAATGTACCAAATAAATCTTAATTTACCAACCTCTAGATATAAGTTTACCAAAATTAGCCAACAAAAATTGAAAAACCAAATAATAGGGTTCTTTCTCTCAAAGAATCACATGCAAAAATCACCTTCCATATTTTTAAGCGTGATTAGCAACACTAGATACAAGACGGAAAGGAAATTTCATGGATGAGGTAGCAAATAAGGTGATGAAATACAAAAATATATACAATATTCCAAAAATCTAAACAAAAAAGGAACTTTTTCAATGGGTATAGTTGAAATTCTTTGAAAATATATAGATAAGTCAATATACAAAATTTGAGGAAGATTGGAGGTGATTTAGACTGGTTTTGTATCAAAATTCGTTATTAAATCGAGTTCAAAAAAGTCTTATGCGTCACATGTATCAAACATGTATCACACACAGGTATACATGGATATACATGTGATACACAATTGATACTAATATGAAACACAAATGATACACATATCATTTTTTTTATGTTCAGTTTTCACTTCGAATTTTCAATTGAAACCACCTCAAAACTTCATCAAATCATCCCAAAACTGAGATTCAAGCTCCTTAAGTTGTGCCCAATCTATTCTAATAACACCTACTCAAAACAAAGCAAAAATCTGTTATTTTTTTGCTACAAATAGCTAATTGGCTAATATTAGTAATATTTTATCAATTGGCCAATTTTTGTAATGAGCTACTTATAAATGGACATAGCTGGTTATTTACCTTAAACAAACTCCACGCACTCTTGGATATAAAAGTATTTGGAAATTACTTCAAAATAATATGAAAGGTGCTTTTTGTGTTTTAGAAATAAATTAAGGCTTCTCATTGAAGTTGGGGCATTTGCATATATACCCAGTTTTGGGGTCACCATTGAACTTATACCTACTTTGCACAAAAAAATTCAAGTCTACCCACTTTTTGGATAACTCTAGGCATACAGGGTCTGAAGTAGCAAAAATTTATGTCTGAAGTTTGCACTTCAAAATTTTTTGCCCGAAGTGTGACCTTATCAAAGTAAAACTTCAGATTTTTTCGTCTGAAGTTTGGCCTCACTTGCAAAAGCAATCAGAAAAACTTCAGTTTATAGTGCAAACTTCAGACAAATTAGTCTGAAGTTCTTTAGTGTGTAGTGCAAACTTCAGACAAAATCAACTTGTTATATATGAAGTTTGGCATGATAGTTACAAACTTCAGACAAAATTTAACCTGGTAATATCTGAAGTTTGGCCATGTAGTCCCACACTTCAGATGATGCTTCTTCGAGTTTTGACAATAAACTCTTTTAAGACTCCATATTAAGTAAGAGATTATATTATTTTTAGATGGACCAAACCTTATTAAGGTGTCAACTGCTGCACACAAGTACTATAATTGATTTAAGGTCTGAAAGGCCTTTGGTTAGCATGGTCCAAGTTGTTGGGTCAACTCCCAAAATCTAACATCATCTACTGTAGAAACCAATTCTGCTTGCATATGTGTATTTGAACCTTTATTAATCCACCATTGGTGATGTTGGTGATTACACCAAAGTCGGGGGCACGACATGCTGCAGAATCTTCTGTAGATGGAGTCCATCTTCTTGTTATGGCGTTCAATAATTGAGTCACAGAATGCTTCATATCCAATCAATAATACTTACACAGAGTCTCATGTGTTTGAGAGAGAAAAGAAGAAAAAAAGGCAAAGAAGGGGAGGAAGAAAGTCTTTGATGCTTTGGTTTTCGCAGGAAAGGGTAAGGGTTTCAAACTTAGTGTGTGAGCTTTGATGAAGACATGTGGCAGGGGCTTCAAAGAAAGCTTGTAGTTTAGGGGTGCGCATGTTTTCCACCCTATACAAGACAAGGGGCTAGCGCGCAACCCCAGAAAACCTGACCAAAAGATAGCTAAGTTCCCGTCACTAAACTTACTTCGGACTATGTGTTTGATCCGCTGAGAAAAGACGGTAAGGCAAAGAGAAGGCTGGGTCTGTACTGGGAGCATTTGCCTCCTCTCGACCATGAGGCCGTAGAAAAGATGATGCAAGAGATCCGGAACCACATTCACGGCCAGGAAGAGAGGAAGGAAGCCCTCCTCCAGGAACGAAGGGAACTAACTATCGAATCTACTATACCCTACGCTACCATCTTTCTTCCTTGTGATTCAACCACGACGAATATTTAGTCCACTGCGGTTACGCTTACACCAAGAACTCTTATTTTATTGCATCAAGCAGATGAAGCATCGGGTCTTGGAGAAGAATAAGATCACAGAGCACAGCAAACCGCTAAACCATGTGCGCATGATTTCTCGCCTATCATGAGTTTGACGTGCGCTCTAAAGTCGTAACCCCCCCGAGCCCTTTACTAAGACTCTTAGATACAAGCAGTCTCCTATGATATGAATCAATCTATCCCCAGAAGTCGAGAATTAAGCTTCTAAAGCACTAATAGGGTATCGAGAAGGTCATTCATTGCAACTGCTAGTTCTTCAGTATTGAAAGCAGCACATCAATCAAAGAAGAAAGGAGACACATAGGTCGCAGGAGAAGAAGAGGAGGCAACGACGGGTCTGAAGTTATCAAAATTAGGGTATATGTTAAATAATTTTAGAAATATGGGTATATAGGTTAAATGGGGGCGACCAAATAGGGCGCCCCATGCAATTTTTACAAAATTGAAGTTTAACTTTAGGCCTATTACTAACGTGGAAATGATACTCGCTATCCACTTTTGAATATGCTGTTTAAAATATATTCAGATTTTACAATGTATTTAAGAATTTACCAATTCATTCAAACTTTAGGACATCATGTCCTAACGTTCGAAAATTATGTCCAAAAATACAAATCTTATGTCCTGAATTTTAAATTAATAGTTCATAAATTCAATGACTTAGTCCTGAATTTTAAATTAACAGTTCAGAAATTCAGGATACTTAGTCCTGAATTTCAAATTAGCAGCTTAAAAATTTAAGGCTCTACAGTTTGAATTTCAAGTTAACAGCTCAAAAATCCAGGTTAAGTCCTAAAGTATGGATGAATTGACTAATCTTTGAATACAATATAAACTATGCATATATTTTAAAGGCCAAATGCATCGACAACCCCTTAAAGTTGTCCTCACTTTTCACTCTAGCACTCTATCTTAAGTCTGTACCATTTGAACACTTTAACCGAGCTTTTACTGTGTCATTTAGACACAAATGGCTAACATGTCATTGCGCGTAATTCACACCTTCATTAAGAGCGTGAATTGAATATATAAGGCCATTGATGTGGGACAAAGTACAGGTGATAATAAAAGAAAAAAAAGTATTTTTTTAAAATAAAAATTCTATTTCTCTTGCTCGTCCTCCCTCTAAGCCACTACAACCACCGTGCCGCCGACTTCCATCACCATATTCACCGCAACCATTTTTGTAGGGGGGAAATTAAGATTCCTTCGATTTTAGTCAAATATTGAAAAGCTAAGACATTTAATATCGAGCCGGTGGTGATATCAAACTGGCAAGAACGATATTACAGATGAGCTAGCGGAGCGCGGCGAAGGGATGGTGGAAATGGGTAAAGGTTTAAGCTTTGGTTCGACAAAGTCGTTGGCGGCAGATGAATAGAAAGAGTAGTAGCGGTAAAGGGGTAATAAATAAGTGACATCTGGTCAAGTTAGGGTTGCGAGGAATAAGAGGAAAAGAAAAACAATGGAATCTATGGCTAATGGGAAGATTCACTTCCGCTCCAATATTGTTGGGTATTTAAGGTGTAGATAATAGATCTTGAGCTTCTTCGTTTCGATTTCAAGAAGGAGAAGCTGATTTGGCTAAAATGAGGTGAAACTGTGGAGGAATATGAAGGTGTCGTTGCTGTAAATTAAAGTCTAAATTTTTTTAGATTATAGAGTCATCAGAACAATTTTCAGGATTTGTGTAATCTGAAGGAAAAATGAAAAATTAAGTGAATTGTTGCAGATGTAATTTTTTTTGTGGGGGATTGTAAATTTATGAATTTATTATTTTAGCTAAAAATGGTGGAACGTAGGACGAGGTCACTGGAAACGAAGACCGAATGAGTGTGTCGTTGGGGAAGATGACCTGCGGTGGGGTGGGGTTTTTGTTTTTCTTAAAAAAAATTATATTTCTTCAAAAGCCTTTTAAAAAAAAATTATTTAAGTTAAATCCACGTGTCACTGTTCTATTCTTCACTATGACGTGTGAATTACACGTATCTTTGAATATAGTTGCATATCAAATTTTGTGTCTAAATGACACAGTAAAAGCCCGATTAAAGTGTTCAAATGGTACAGACTTAAGATAGAGTGCTAGAGTGAAAAGCGAGGACAACTTTAAGGGGCTGCCGATGTATTTGGCCTATTTTAAATAACATACTTAAAAGTGACTAATAGTGCACTTCGCCGTGTACTAACGACTTATATATTGTTCAAGTGGATGTCCTAATAGTGTCCTCCCAACATAAAAACTTGATATATCAGTATACGTCAAAGACGTGTTCTATCTTTTGGGAGTGAAGTCGACGACAATTACTAAATTACCTAAATCTTCATATTAGTAAATGAAATAATATTTTTAACAACAAAATATAAAGTAGTATATCATAATCACGTGGCTAACATCTCGATAACTTGAAATAACTCTTCATGTTGTAGTGGTATTTCTCCAAAATTAAAAAGAATTGCAAATTCTTGTTCTTGAATCAAATGGTTGTAAATCAACCATCTATTGGCAAATGAGCCTACGCAATGCATGCACAACCGTTGCCATATACAAGTAAATCGTTGCCGTTGAGTTATAGCAACGTCATAGGGTCTGTCACACCAGATCGTGTGGCGATAGTTCTATTGCAACTGTTCGTGCAACGGTTGTCATAACCGTCACTATATCTCCATCTGTCACAAGCGCAAATTAGTGACTTTAACTTAATGTTGGTGAGGATTATAGCAATTTTTTTTCCAGTGGGAAGAGGCTTTCTACATAAGTATATATAGGCTTAAACAAATATCTCCAATTACTTTCCTCAAATAGTGTCCAGCCCGCAGAAATGCAGGATAATGCTGTATACAATAAATTCTTGTGGTCTGGCTCTTTCCTTGACCCCGCACATAGCGGGAGCTTAGTGCACCGCAGTGGCGGATTTAGAATTTTTATCAAGGGATGTCAAAATATATCATTAGATAAATCGAAAAATCAAAAGGAGTCAACATATAGTTAATATACATAAAATAAAAAAAAATTATCTGACAAAATAACGTAAATTTATCTGCCGATCCTCATAAGAGGAGGTTCCCTTCCGGATCAAGATTACTATTGTAAGAAAATGTATAGTGAGAAGTTGTAGCTAATATATATATATATATATATTTCACATATATAATATCCTACTCGAGTCATAAAGATTTAAGTTCATTAGCTGATGTCATAAATTGACCCATTGACATATTACACTTACAAACAGTCTATTTGCACTTAATATTAAAAGAACATAAAGTGATAACAAAAATTTATTGATAGAAATGTTTTCCTATTTTTACAAATATGTCTATAACAACAACTCTTTATGAGGCAGACTAAATTTGTAGCTAGTTTAGATGCATAAACAGTCGACCTGTTCGAGCTATCACTTTAACAGAACAGAACTAGATCTTTAATTTAGGCATGGATTAATATTCAAATCGTCTAACCCAAAATTACATCCTTGAGTTCGTAATATCCAATATATGAAAAGGAATAAAGTCATGATCTCAAATACTATTAAATCACGCCATTGTTGCGCGATATTTGAGCTCTGAGAAGTATCGTCGAAGAAGAAGAAGAAAAGAGAGAGAGAGAGGGGTCGGTTCTGTGAAGAAATGCACTCAATTGCATTAAGGAAGCTAAGGAATTATTACAATGCTAATCCTTATATACTATACTCCATTGAGCTAATTAACTTAGCATATGTCCACTAATCTAACTAACTAACTAATCACCGCTAACATACACGGTTGTTATCCTACACCTCTATCACCCACTAAGCTGTGATGTGCACAACTGTCACCAACTGTTACTTCTTCCATCTCAACACCCCCCTTCAAGCTAGGTGTTGTAAACACATTCAAAACACCTAGCTTGGACAGTAGATGATAATGTTGCATACTACCGAGCCCTTTGGTCAATATGTCAGCTTCTTGATCTTCTGTTGCAACATAGATTGGATGCACTAATCCTTCTTGCACCTTCTCCCTTATAAAATGAAAATCTATCTCTATATGCTTTGTGCGCTCATGGAATACTGGATTGTTGGCTATTTGTATTGCTGATTTGCTATCTATAAAAAGCTGAATGGGAGTAACAACTAACAACCAAATCAATTCAGAGACTGTCCGTGCCATACTTTTGTATTCTGACTCTGCTGAACTTCTTACAACTGTATTCTGCTTCTTAGATTTTCATGATATTAGGGAGTCACCAAATTTTACCAAATACCATGTAACAGACTTCCTTGAGTTAGGGCAGCTAGCCCAATCTGCATCACTATAAGCCTTCAAGGTCATGTCACATTCTGCACTCATTAGAATGCCTAACCCTGGCTCATTCTTAATGTATCTAACCAATTAGTGTGCTTCTTCTAAATGAGACTTCTTAGGTGCCTGCATGAACTGGTTCAAGGTTTGCACTGTATAAGCAATGTTAGGCCTTGTCATGGTTAGATAAAGAAGCTTTCCTATAAGTCTTTTATACCCCTTCACATATGCAAGTTGTGGATCATCACTCAGATTACAGTGTGCATCATACTCTACAGTTGTCAACTTTCTGTTTTGTTCCATTGGTGTCACAACCGTCTTAGAACCTGTTAGTCCCAGTTCTGCTATCAGTTCAACTGCATACTTTCTTTGGCACAATAATATCCCCTTCTGAGATCTGCTCACTTCTATTCCCAAAAAATACTTCAAAGACCCCAAGTCTTTGATCTTGAAAGCCTTGTGCAGTGTGGTTTTTGCTTCTTGTATTAGAGCCTCATCATCACCTGTGATTAGAAGATCATCAACATAAACAAGAATGATAACTAGCTTGCTGTTTCTCTTCAGGGTGAAAAGAGAGTGATCATGTCTGCTTTGAGAGAATCATGCCTGTGAAAGAGCTTTTGTAAGCTTCAAGTTCCACTGTCTTGATGCTTGCTTAAGCCCATAAAAGGATTTGAGTAGTCTACAACCCTTATTCCCCCCTTGACTACCAAAGTCAGGTGGCATCTGCATATACACTTCTTCTTCTAAGTCTCCCTGAAGAAAAGCATTATAGACATCCATCTGGTAGAGATTCCATTGATGAATAGCAGCTAATGCAATGACTGCCCTTATTGTGACCATCTTGACAACTGGAGAAAAGGTCTCTTGATAATCTAAGCCTTCTTGCTGACTGTACCCTTTGGAAACCAATCTGGCTTTGTACCTTTCAACCTCACCATTTGATTTGTACTTTATTTTGTACACCCATCTGCAGCCAATAGGAACTTTCCCCCTAGGTATATCAAATACCTCCCAAGTTTTATTTTGAACAAGGGCATCAACCTCTGACTTCATAGCCTCAACCCATCTAGGATCCTTTATGGTTTCCACATAGGATGAAGGTTCCTCTTCTGATATAGCAGCTAGGAATGACTTATACCCTTGTGATATAGAACTATAACTCAAGTAATTGGACAATGGATATACACAATGTGAAAAAGAACTCTTTGTTCCTGGACAAAGGTAATCCTTCAACCATGCTGGAGGTTTGAAACCCCTTGTAGACCTCCTGAGCTGTAACTCAGGCTCTGCAATAGATGGTTGAGTTTCAGATGGCTGATCAGAATTTTCCACTGCTTCATTCTCATTAACATGATCAGCTTGTGGTTCATGATCTTCATGCAGTGTTGTAGGTGTATCGGTTTCATTTGGCAATTCTTCTACATGCTGAGTCTCCCCTTGATTTGGAATAGCCTCATGAACTGTTTGATCATCCTGTAACTCTAGGAACATTGGAAATTCTGTAGTTTTCTTCATGAATTGAAAAGGAAAGATGTTTTCTCTGAAAGTCACATCTCTATTCACAAAGAACTTCTTCCCTTTTATGTCATAAAGCTTATAACCCTTCTGTGTTGCAGAATATCCCATAAGAACTGCTGCTATTGCCTTTGGTGAAAACTTATCAATCTTTTCTGTAACTATAGCATAACATAAGCAACCTATTGTTCTTAAATGCAATAGACTTGGCTTTGCTTTATGAAATACTTCATATAGAGATTTTCCTCCTAGAACAGAGGATGGTACTCTATTTATGAGATAGGCTGCTGTGAGTACACAGTCTCCCAAAAAATGCAATGGAATACTCCCCTGAAACCTTAGAGCCCATGCCATTTCTAATATATGTTTATGTCTCCTTTCCACCACTCTATTTTGTTGCGGAGTGTGTGGACATCTACTTTTATGAACAACTCCATAGTCAGCCAAGAATTCTTTGCATTCTGTGCAAAAGAATTCTGTACCATTATCAGTTCTAAACATCTTAATATGCTTTCCAAACTGTAGAACTAGCTAAAAAAAACTTCAATAAGACAATTGTGTCACTCTTTAATTTCATAAAAAAAAAACCAAATCATCTTTGAATGGTCATCCACAAGTGTTAGAAAATATATGTTTCCATTATATGTAGAGACTTTATATATATGGTCCCCAAATATCCACATGTACTAAGTGAAAAATTTAACTGCACTATTATTACTGAGAGTAAAAGGCTTTCTTGTTTGTCTAGCTAATGGACAAACAATACATTTTTCAAAACTACAACTTGATATCTCCTTATTCTTCAAGAAGTACAGCTTCCCCATGACCAATGCAGGTATGTGTCCAAGTCTTTTGTGCCATGTGTATATATCAGTCTTCATTTCAATAGCAAGACAACTCCTAATTCTTTGTGCTTCCTTATTCTTGTCTATCTTCCTTGGGAGCAAGATATAAAGGCCACCCTTATACTTACCAATCCCCTTCACCCTCCAGTGTACAGGTTCTGGAATACACAAAATGTTGGAAAAAAGTTCACTGAGAACTGTAGCTCCCTTGTTAATTTTGAAACTGACAGCAAGTTATACTTAAACTCAGGCACACACAATACATCATGAATTGGAAGATGAACATTACCTCTCTTATGCTTAGGCAAACTAACCACATTATGCAACATATTATGATTTGAAGTCATATGATTAGTTGCTCCAGTGTCTATAATCCAAGGATCCTGACAGTTTTCAAAAGATTGTGAAATATCTTTACCTGCCATATTAGCCTTGTGGTCTTCTGAATTCTCCTTGTTCAACAACCTCATTATCTGACCATACTGCTCCTCAGTGAAGAAATTAGCCATTCCTTGATGTCCTTCAACCTTAGCAACGTACTTAGAATTCTCCTGTTTATGATTATCATCCTTAACTACTGCATATACCTGTCTGTATTACTGTCTCCTTTTCCCCTTAAAACCAGGTGGATAGCCATGGAGTTTGTAACAAGTATCTTTGGTGTGACCTTTACGACGACAGTATTCACAATACAGATTGTCAAACCTGTTATATTTTGCTGGATTTTCCCTATTACCCATGAATTTTGTGGAATCATTTATATCACTTCCAAAATGACTTGTGAATTAGACAAACAGACCTTTTTCTGATTTTCATCATTGATCAACATTGCAAATGCACGACTCACTGAGGGTGATGTGGATTGTAATAGAATCTGACTTCTAATAGCACCATACGACTCCTTTAATCCCATTAAAAATTGAAAAAGTTTCTGTTGATCTAAGTGTTCTATAAAATCCTTCGTTCCAACAGTAACAGGAAGAGACGAAATTAAGGATCCATACTCATCCCACAGAGATTTCAGTCTAGAATGATAAACAGAAATACTTGAAGTACCTTGAGAAATTGTGGCTATTTCTCGTTGAAGATTATATACTCTGGATCTGTTAACTTTGTTAAAACGATCACCCAAATCTACCCAAACTTCATGATCATTATCAGTATAAACGATCTCAGTAATCAAATATGGCGAAACAATATTCATTATCCATGTTAGAATTGTTGCATTAACTCGTTCCCAATCTTCTCCTAGATCCTCAGTGAATTGACATTCTGTACAAGTTCCGTCAATGAATCCTAGTTTCCGCTTTGCTCGCAGTGCAATCACCATCGCTTTGCTCCAAACTGAATAATTCTCAGTTTCTTTCAGCTGAATCGAAATGATCACATTACTAGGACTGTCTGACGGTTGTAAAAATAGAGGATGCCTAGGATTATCAATAGTCAATGTTTCCATGTCGAGCTTCAAAGCTTCCAGAAAACTTACTTCAATTTAAACCAAAAACTGTCTCTCTTAATTCACGAGTGAGAATCGAATTGAGCTCCAATTGATCTACTCAAGCTCTGATACCATATTAAATCACGCCATTATTGCGAGATATTTGAGCTCTGAGAAGTATCGAAGAAGTATCGAAGAAGAAGAAGAAGAAGAATAAGAAGAAGACGAAGAAGAAGAAGAAAAGAGGGAGAGAGAGAGAGAGAGAGGTCAGTTTTGTGAAGAAATGCACTCAATTGCATTAAGGAAGCTAAGGAATTATTACAATGCTAATCCTTATATACTATACATCATTGAGATAATTAACTTAACATATGTCCACTAATCTAACTAACTAACTAACTAACCACCGCTAACATATACGGCTGTTATCCTACATCTCTATCACCCACTAAGTTGTGATGTGCATAGCTGTCACCAACTGTTACTTCTTCCATCTCAACAATTACTAATATCGCCAATTTTTGGACTTACATGAACAAATAACAATATTGACACACATTAATTTTTCCGATAGAGAGAGGTTACGGGTCGAGTGTGGTGATCAAAAAAGAGTCTGGAACCAAAATATTAATAAATTGAACGAATGTATATATAACGCATAAGCTATGTGCTTTTACATCGACAATTCAGTAGTCTAATTGGATTTCCCTATAATGCATTTGAGAATTTGAGTATTTGCATATACTGGTTTGGTACTTTTTCCATATTCTGTGTTGTTATCTCAGATTTAGTTCTCTAACTATTTGTCTTGCTATCACTTCTTATCAGGGCTTCCTTCATTTTATTTAGCCGAGGGTCAATTGAAAACAGTCCCCCTACCCTTCCACGACAGGGGTAAGGCTTCGTACATCCTACCCTTCCCAGACCCCACTTAGTGGGATTATACTGGGTAGTTATTATTGTTGTTGCATATACTGGTTTGGCTATCATAGGACATACGTGTCACTCCACAGTGAGTGTGCTATACGTTACAGCCAACTAACCATTTATTCATGATATATATATATATATTTTTTTTTTTTCCACCTATTTTTGGTTGCTTGAATCCCTGCTATCTATGCCTTTTCAGAGATTTCTAAGTTTCTTTGGCCTCTTGTATTGACTTAATCTTGTGCCAGAAAGGGGCCGGAGAGAGAGGGTACGGAGTTTCACAAAAATGGAGGAACAATTATGAGGTAATAGTCCGCCATGGTGAACTTAAAGTTTGGGATCTTTTACACATATAGCCGGCCATATTTACTGTTAACTTTTTACTTTTTCTAACTATATACATATATTATACAATATTTATACATAATTATACATATATAATATATAAATTGTACATATATTATACCTCCACCCGGCTATTTTTTATTTAAGTGGTTGCATGGGCTACTACTTTGGTTAATTCTTCTTAAAGTTCAGTCTCTGAGTTATTTTAGGAATGATATTTGGGCTTGGACATATTGGGTCTATGAGAATTGGGTGATGCCTAATTGGGGTAAAAATTGGGTGGGGTAGTCATTTTTTAAAGTGGTATTTACTTTTTATCCAACATTTTAATGCAAAGCAAAAGTAGCCACTAGTCTATTAAAATTAATATGAAAAGACAGTGTTACCCTTTCCTTCCCAAACGGAAATACGCCATTTTCAGATTCTTTCAATTTTTGTTTACATCTTCTCTGTTCTTCTTTTTCTCCTTGCCTTTTTGGTTCTCTTCAGTCTTCCCAAATTCATGGTTGTTATCATTCTATTTTTCATGGTAGTATTCTCATTTGCTTCAAACTTTTTTATTTGAATTTCAAAAAGTGTCCCTTCAAATTCTATTATAAGCGAACAAATTCATGATATATATATATATATATATACTAACGAATTCAAGACTATTTGGCGTAAAATCAGGAGCTTTTCAATAGAGAAACCGTGGTACTTTAATTTTCCTATTAGTTTGTAAAGATGAATTTTCAAATTCCCAAGTGCTAAAACCTTGGAGCTAATAGAAATTGATATAAAAAAATAAGGATACAGTTAAGGACATGTAGTCTTGAAGTCCTGAACTTAGAGTTACAAGTTCAAAAGTTAAGGACAGGCAGTCCTTAACTTACAGTTTCAATTTAAAAAGTTAAGGACAGGCAATCCTTAACTTACAGTTACCAGATCAAAAGTTAAGGACATGCAGTCCTTAACTTACAGTTACAAGTTCAAAAATTAAGGACATGCAGTCCTTAACTTATAGTTACAAGTTCAAAAGTTAAGGACAAGTAGTCCTTAACTTACAGTTAGAAGTTCAAAAGTTAAGGATATGGAGTCCTTAACTTACAGTTAGAAGTTCAAAAGTTAAGGACAGGGAGTCCTTAACTTACAATTACAAGTTCAAAAGTTAAGTACAATAGGTCCTTAACTTAGACTTACAAGTTCTAAAGTTAAGGACACTTGGTCCTGAAGTTTGAGTTCCAAGTTCAAAAGTTAAGGACAATAGGTCCTGAACTTAGACTTACAAGTTCAAAAGTTAAGGACACTTTGTCCTGAACTTAGACTAACAAGTACAAAAGTTAAGGACATATAGTCTGTCACGACCCAAAATCCCACCGTTGGGACCGTGATGGCGTCTAACGTTGAACCCGCCAGACGAGCCAACGTTACCATTTATTCTAACATGTTCTTTTATTATTTAGCATTTAACAGTGATATACAAGAACAATTAGAAATCAAAGTGCGGAAGAAATGTAATCTAACAACTTAAGTAAATAGTATTACAAAATCCTTGATAACAACCCCCAAGATTTGGTGTCACAATTTCACGGATTGTCTATGATTGCTACAAATAAAGGTCTGAATAAACAAAGTACTAATGTCTCGGAATTACATAAAGACAGGAAATAAGTGAGATAGGAGGTGACGCCAAGGCCTGCGGACGCCTCCAGGACTACCTTAGTGTCGCCTGGTGGACTGAAGGAAGCCTCCTCGAACAGTGTCCACTGGGTCCGGTACCGAGATCTGCACAACATAAAGAAGTGCAGGTGTAGCATCAGTACAAACGACCCCATGTACTGAGTAAGTGCTGAGCCTAACCTCGGCGAAGTAGTGACGAGGCTAGGACATGACAAATAATATCACCTGTGCAGTTTAAATAAAATATAACATGAAATAACAACAAGAAATAAACAGTAAAGTACAATAACGGGGAAACATGCCGGGAAAAAGGGGTAGCAAATACTGAAATGATAGAACGAGGCAGCAATTTAAATATGAAAAATAACAACGAGGATTAACAACACAAAATAAACAAGTGAAAAGAAACGACACGGCATGTCCCCTCGTGCTAAAGTATCATAAACACGACACAGAATGTCCCCTCGTGCATAAATATCATCAACACGGCACGGAATATCCCCTCGTGCATAAATAAACATAAACATGGCACGGAATGCCCCTCGTGCATAAATAAACATAAACATGGCACGGAATGCCCCCTCGTGCATAAATATCAACAACACGACACTGAATGTCCCCTCGTGCATAAATAAACATAAACATGGCACAAAATGTTCCCTCGTGCATAAATAATCATAAACACGGCACGGAATGTCCCCTCGTGCATAAATAAATATAAACATGGCACGAAATATCCCCTCGTGCATAAATAATCATAAAAACGGCACATAATGTCCCCTCGTCCATAAATAATCATAAACAACAACAATTTGGTAAGAAAGTCAATAATAAGAAACCATAAATGCAAAGAAATAATCAACAGTAATAATACCGTCCCGGCAAGGGACACAACTATAACCAATCCTACACAAGTGTATAGTTTAACAAATATCTCTCAACCGCTCAAGTACTCAACAACGTTCATAACCAAGAATTTCCCTCAAACAAATAACGGCCAAATCGATATTAGATCCATAACACAATAAACCTCAATGAAAATCATATAATTGTCCATATTCGACTCAGGGGCATGCTTGACCACAACATATAGGTACTCGTCACCTCACCTATACATTGGACATGGGATAAACAAGTAGAAAATAAGACTCAACACCTATTCCCTCAAGCTAAGGTTAGACCAAACACTTACCTCGACTCCAATGATCCAAATCAAGCCTCAAGCACCGCTTTTTCTTTCGAACCCGACTCCAAATCAATCGTATCTAGACATAATTGACTCAATAACATCAATAAATGCTAAACAATTCAATTCCAATGCTTAATTATAGATTTCCCATCGTTCTTCCCAAACTCCAAAAATTGACCCTGAGCCCGCTTGGTCAAAACACAAGGTTCGGACCAAAACCCGATCACCCATTCACCCACGAGCCCGATATATAATTTATTTTGAAATCTGACCCCAAAACGAGGTCAAATTCCCAAATAATAAAAAAGCCCTAACTCTATCCAAATCCTTATTTTCTACCTTTAATCCCATGGTTTAGGCCTAGAATCTAATGGGTGTTTATAAAAACTGAAGGAAACGAGTCAAAGATTACTTACCTAAGAGGTTATGGTGAAGAATCCTCCCAAGAATCGCCCAAGAGGTGTGGAGAAGAAGGAGTTTGTGAAAAATGGTGTAAATCCTGTAACTATTCTGTTTTTGGGACTAAATAATAACTGGGCGGATTAACTCAATGCGTTCGCGGCACACGCTCCGCGTTCGCATAGACTACACTGCCTTACCCTTCGCGATCGCATCCCCGTGGATGTGTTCGCATAAGCTTAGCACTACCTAGCCCCACAGACATCTATGACCCTGTGCGTTCGCGACCCAGTGGTGCGTTCGCATAGAGTCCTCTCTCTACAGGTCCGTGTTCGCATCCCAAGGTATGCGCTCGCATAGAGCACTGCAACCCAGACCCCTCAGACCCCACACTACTCTGTGCGTTCGCACTCCATTGAGTGCGTTCGCATAGAGCACTGCTACCCAGACCCCTCAGACCCCACACTACTCTGTGCGTTCGCACTCCATTGAGTGCGTTTGCATAGAGTCAACGACCCCTCCCCAGGTCCTGTGTTATGCGTTCGCGGTCAAACCTATGCGTTCGCATAGCACAAAAATCTCAGACACCAGAATATGCAGAAAAACCAGATTTTTTCTAAGTTTTACACCCCGACGCCTACCCGAAACTCACCCGAGCCCTCAGGGCTCCAAACCAAATGTGCACACAACCTCAAAAATATCCTACAGACTTATTCGTGTAATCAAATCACCAAAATAACATCAAAACAACGAATTAAACCTCAAAATCCCTGAAAATTCTCAAAATTTCCAAAACTTTCAAATTTTGCATTTAAGGTGAATCACGTCAAATGGATTCCGTTTCTTACCAAACTTTACAAACAACACATATAAATCATATCGAACATGTACGGGGCTTCGGAACCATAATACGGGCCCGATACCATAGGTTTCACATAACATTTCACTTTCAAAAACCTTTATATTTTTCAGAAAATAATTTCTATTAAAAATTCATTTCTCGGACTCGGGACCTCGAAATTCGATTCCGGGCATACGCCCAAGTCCCATATTTTTCTACGGACCCTCGGAGACCGTCAAATCACGGGTCTGAGTCCGTTTACCAAAAATGTTGACCAAAGTCAACTTTATTCAAATTTTCAATACAAAATCATCATTTTATCAGTTTTTCACACAAAGGCTTCCCCGCTACGCGCCCGGGCTGCGCACGCAAATCGAGGTGAGATAGAAGGAGGTTTCACGACCTCTGAATACGGAATTAGCTAAAAATACACGGGATGATATTTTGGGACATCACACAGTCATTAGCTTACAATTACAAGTTCAAAAATTAAGGACACTTGGTCTTGAAGTTTGAGTTCGACGTTCAAAAGTTAAGGAAGTTTGAGTTTGAAATTTCTGAAACTTTAGCACAATTATAACACTATACAACTTTCCCAACTTTTATGAATTCAAATTCATTAAAATTTTAAATAATGTAAGAGTCGTCGAAAGCTTAAATGCTAGCAAACTACAATACTATAATGCCATGCTGATCAGATATTCAAATTCATTTAATAAATACTCCGTAAAATACAAGTGACATGATTGGCCAAGCTTCTGAGAATATATAAGATTGGCCAAGTTCCATACTGTATTATGCATCTATTTTTGGTATATACCTATTCTATTGGCATGAATCTATCACATAAATTTTATGGCATATTTAAGATTACTAGCTCCCTTATGGCCATAGATTTTATCGCATTCTCCATATTTTCTTCAAAAAAAAAAAATAAAAAAAAATTTGAAAACAATATGTCACGACCCCAAACCACCCCGGTTATGATGGCGCCTATCACAGTACTAGGCTACCCGATTCGTTATTCATAGCGTAAAATAATTCTTTTCAATAATTCGTTTACTAATCATTTCGTCATAAATCTTTCATTAAAAACTTCAAAACAAGTGAAAATAAGCAAAACATAAGATCAACTGCCCGACCTCGGTGTCACTAGTCATAAGCATCTATGATACAAGTCTGATACAATCTACTCAAAAGACAGGAGAAGTCTAATAAAACAATCTACTAAAAGAATAGGAGGGAGAGGAGCAGGGCTGCGGTCGCCATGCAACTACCTTGCTAAACTCCGACAACAACTGAGGATATATCAACTCACACTCGAGCGTCCTGTGACACCTGAATCTGCACACAAGGTGCAAGGAGTAACGTGAGTACGCCAACTCAGTAAGTAACCACCATAAATAAAGGCTTAGTGTAGTGACGAGCAATAAAATCACATAAAGCTCACAATATAAAGTCTCAGTGAAAACAACAATCGCCAAATCATCAATCAAGTCAAAATATCTCATAAAACTCCAGTTTCAATGAAAATCGTATGAAAATATTTTCATCAGTTTCAATAGAGGCACAATATAAAAATAGAGTGAAAATAGTGATTTCATAAAACAAGCCCCTCGGGCAAAGTATCACTCATATAGCCCCACGGGCAAGCATCACAGTCACTCATGACTCAACATTCATCACTCACACTCAGTAGGTACCTGCGCTCACTGGGGATGTACAGACTCCGGAGGGGCTCCTACAACCCAAGCGCTATATCGCTGCGGCGTGCAGTTCGATCCATATATCGCTGCGGCGTGCAGCCCGATCCATATATCGTTGCGGCATGCAGCCCGATTCATATATCGGTGTGACGTGCAGCCCGATCCATATATCGTTGCGGCGTGCAGCCCAGTCCATATATCATTGCGGCGTGCAACCCGATCCATATATCATCACAATCAGGCCCTCGGCCTCACTCAATCATCAACCTCACAAGCCACTCGGGCGTTTCTGTAAAAGCCAGGGGACTCAGCCCAAAACAACTTTCATATATTCAAAATAGAGTAATGAAACTGAATCAAACAGTAAACAGGAAAATCATGACTGAGGATATGCTTTCAAATCAAAACAGTGTGAGGATAGTATAAAATACCCCTGAGGGTCCAAATAGTACGGCACAAAGCCCCAAACATGGCGTTCATCCCAAATTATAAGAATTCTTTCTAAAACATATATCAATTAGACGACTTTAGTCAAAATATGCAACTCTATAGTTGCTACAGGACGGGCCAAGTCACAATCCCTAACGGTGCACGTCTACACGCCCACACGCCCGTCACCTAGCATGTGCGTCAGGTCTAGATTTACAATCGTTATTTACCTCAAACCTACCTCAAACCGGATGAAAATCTACTCCGCAATGCCCTTGCCGCTCGACTCGGCCACAAATCGCCCCAAATCTATCAAATTTATCAAATTAAACCAAAATTCTCAAAATTGGCCAAACCCGACCCTGGGGCCCACATCTCGGAATCCAACAAAAATTACAAAACTAGAATTCTTATTCACTCACGAGTCTACCCATATCAAATTCATCAAAATACGACATCAAATGGCCATTCAATCTCCAAAATCAACTCTCCAATTCTCTTCCATTTTTCTCCCAATTTTCTCCCCAAATTCCCAATTTATGATAAAAATCAAGACATGATCATGGAATTTAACCAAAATTAAGTGAAGAACACTTACCCGAATCACTCCTCTGAAAATCCTCTCTAAAATCGCCTTCTCCCGAGCTCTCTATTGAATTTTGGAACTATGAACTCAAATCCTCGTTTTTGAATCTTTTAAATCTGCAGATAAGCCTTCACCGCAATCGCAGAAATAGCCTCGCGATCGCGAAGCACAAACAATGGTGTCCTTCGTTTAACCTTACGCGATCGCGAAAACCTCTTCGCATTCGCGAACCTAAGCCACACAGACCTACGCGATCGCGACCCGCTTCACGTGGTCACATAGAGCAATCACTTCAACCTTTCACCGGCTCACTTCCTTCTACGCGAACGCGACCCTGGACACGCGTTCGCGAAGCACTACATCACACACATACGTGATCGCGACCTCACCTCTGCGATCGCATAGAACAACTCCACCTATGCCCTTATTAAGCCTACGCGATCGCGACCTCCTCTTTATGATCACGAAGAACAACACTTCTGCAACAGAACACCAACAAAATCTGCCAACTTTTCAAGTCCAAAAATGTCCTGTTGAGCATCCGAAACACACCCGAGGCTCTCTAGACCTCAACCAAACATGCCAACACATCCCATAACATCATTCAAACTTAATTGAACCTTCGAATCGCTCAAAACAACATCAAAATACCGAATTAACCCCGAATTCAAGCCTAAGGGTTTCTAAACTTTCGAAATTCACCAACGATGCCGAAACCAACCAAACCACGTCCGAATGACCTGAAATTTTGCGCACACGTCAAAAATGACACTACGGACCTATTCCAACTTCCGAAATTCCATTCCGACCCCGACATCAAATTTTTCACTGCTGATCGAAAATCGCCAAATTTCTAACTTCGCCAATTCAAGCCTAATTCTACCACGTACCTCCAAATTACATTCCAAACACACTCCTAAGTCCAAAATCACCTAACCAAGATATCTGAGCCATAAAAACGCTAATGCGAGATTGTTTACTCATAAGTCAACTTCCGGTTGACTTTTCTAACTAAATATCCAAATTAAGAGACTAAGTGTCTCATTCCTCTCCAAAAATCATTCTGAACCCGAGCCAACCAACCCGACGCAACATAATAGAGCTGAACAACATAAAATGAAGCAGAAATGAGAGAAACGGGGCTATAACTCTCGGAACGACCTGCCCTGTCATTACAAAATATTTTTTCATGGAATGTGATCAGTATTTGAATGAAAATTTTAAAAAAAGTTCAAGTTCCCAAAAACTTGTTTGTGGCATCTTTTGGGTGAAACTTTTTCTTTCACTTACAAAACTTTAACCTTTTTTTTTTTCAAATAAAATGCATGCCCAAATATAACTTCAACTTCCATAAAATAATTTTTAACACAACCTCAAAAATTCTTTGTTCAAATTTCAGTCAAATCTATGGCCAAACGAACTACTAGAAAACTGCCTAAAACCGTCCAGAAATACCGACTGAAATCGATCGGACAATTGAAAAAACCGACCGATTTCCGATTGACATTAATTCGTTGAAATTAAGTTGGTCGGTAAAAAATAGCAACCGAAGTCGTTCGCGATTTTCGATCGATTTCTATCGGTAAATTATTTTTCACAAACGACCCAAAAAGAAAAATCTACCAAAAAAATCGACCGAAGTTAGTCGGTATTTTTAATTATGCAATTAAAAAATGCACCGTCTGGGAGTCGAACTAGGGTTTGTATTGTGGCAGGATACTATTTTAGCACTACACTATTGATACATTTTGCTTTAAGACTTTCCTTTAATTTATTTGTACTCTTTAATTAAATTTTCGCGCGAATATAAGCGACCGATTTCAGTCGATTTTGTTAAAAATATAAAATTACCGACCGAAGTCGGTTGGTTTTTAAAAATGACCGACTGAAATAACCGACAAACTTTGGTCGGTTTCTTAAAAAATAAATCATGTGGGATGCTAAATAGTTTCCCGCGTTTTGGTGGCAAAAAAGAAAACAACCAAAGTCGATCGATTTCGTAATTTTTTTTTGAAAATTCAACCTACTTCGGTTGGTTGATCGCGATCAGTTGCGGCCGAATTTCTAGTAATAGCTATTGGTCTTAAAAAATATGTTTTACTGCGTACCAATCACATGTTTATATAAAATGAAGGATGAAGTATGTAATATGCCTCGGCATGTCATATTCATCTTCTCTAACCTAAAGTGTATCAGAATACGTCCTCTTATAAAGTCGCAACTTTTAACGATACGTAATTCTCTTTTGTTCTCCTTTTGTGCTATCAAAATTAATAGAACAACGTTCCGTTTGACCAACAAATTAACTTATTATCCTTTTCTTGATAGATAATTTAGAGATTATGACATCAAGATTGTGATATACAGTTAGATATTATCAGTTCAATTTAGACTAATCATTTTTTGTGGTAGAAGATTATCATTTTATTTAGACGTTTTGAATTCTAAAAATGAAGTGGATAAAAACCCTATTTCAAGTTTTTGAAAGGTAGAAGGAACTTTATACCTGAAATTTTGCTACATTTGTCCCTATGTAGAGAAGAAAAAAATAAATGGATCTTTATACAAATAGTCAGCCGAATTTACTATATTTACTAGACGTTATACTTATATACTGACTATATACAATTATAAACATATTGTATATAGATTAGGTATATATTATATTACATCTTCGACTATTTTTAATTTAAACAGTTAAACGGCTATTTAGGTCAATTCTTTCAAATAATTTGCAAAAAGGAGAGGGAAAAGTGTTAGTTCTACTATCCGGTGGCGGATCTACCTGTGGAGGTATGATTGCTGAAGCACCCGTTCTCTTTGGCCAAATTGTGTAATATATTCATAGATAATACCTAAAACAAATTAATAATTGACCATGAGCAACCATTATCATCATGTTTGACTATGAAGAATTTACACTAAAATCAGTGAAGCACCTACGATCTACAAATTCTGGATCCGCCTCTACTACTATCAACTTGTTCAAGTAGTCAACCGAGTTACTATATATATATATATATATATATATATATATATTTACTGACTATTTTTAATTTACACGATTAGATGAATGACTATTAGATTAATTTACATGATTCTAGAAGTTTTAAGGAAGTGCCAGAAAGTCATTTTCAATTGAAAGAGCTCGTAAACAAACAGTCATTTTCAGCTCAATCCGTAGTTATTTAATTTACGTATCGTTTTGCCCTTCTCCCTCTGCAATAATCTCCATATTTAATTTGATTTTGAATTGGATTTTTCGTCTCTTATCCACAAAATTTGGATGTTTCCCAACAATATTTTCTATTTTTCTAGAAGTAAAAGAAAGATAAATAAGATTCTTTCAAGTTTTATGCTAAACAAAAACGAATAATGAATCTTCAAGCTAGAGACTAGCACTGTGTTCCATCAGCTTTTCAAATTTTGTTTTATCTCAAACGAATAATAAATTTTCCCTTTTTTTCTCTTTTCCATTTTGGAATTAACTTTATGGCGTAAAATGCTCCAATTAGTTAGGAACCTATTGTATCCTGAAATTTAAAAATAGTCAAATTTATAAGTGGTAACTGAAAAATAGTCACCATTTCAAAAGTAATTCAAATTTAGCTACTTTTCATATAAAGATAAATCTGAACGAAAACACTGTTCAAAATTCGGAAAATATTCCAGCATAATATACTAGAGTTCAAAATTTTCACATGTGAACTTCCAGCATAATATACTGGTCCAGCATAATATGCTGAAAGTTCATACACAAGTGCTCCAATCTCCAATATATTATGCTGGAACTTTCCCTATGCTAGAGTTCTAGCATAATATGCTGGAAGTTCATACACAACTGCATCAATCTCCAATATGTTATGCTGGAACTTTCCGGGTTGACACTATATTACAAAGAGTCTTTTTGTGCTCAATGGTACTCCTAGGTGCCTAAAACGTCAAAATTGAGAAATTATATGGGCGAAGCAATGACTATTATTCTGTCACGAACCAAGTCCCTATTGAAGGTCATGATGGCGTCGGACACCATTGTCAGGCAAGCCAACACTAAGAGTTAATTAAATTCTGTTTTAGTGTTTTGAAATCATTTCTTTTATTTCTTTAAATAATAATTAATGAAATTTACTAAGGAAATAACGATGTCTCAACAAATTAAATCAATACATAAATCCCAAAGTCATCCCAGAACCCGGTGTCACAAGTACATGAGCAATTTCTAGAAAATAAATGTAATACAATAACTATCCGGAATACAAATTGGACAAAAAAGACAATACAATACTCTGAAGGAGACTATGTTGGCCGCGGGTCGTCTCAAGTGATGCAACTCACCTAAGTCTTCAAATCAACCACACCGTTGTGCCCACAAGGCCACAACTCATACATGTACCTGTACATTAAATGTACATCAAGTGCAGTATGAGTACAAAAAAATCATGTACTCAGTATATATCCCGTCTAACCTCGAAGAGGTAGTGACGAGAGGTCGACTTCGAAACTTACTAGTGGTCAAATTAATATAATTAAATATGACGCTAAGCATGGATGTCATGATTAAATAACAGGTAATAACAGAAAGTGACAGCTTCTTTCATAAGTATAATTTCAATTTCCGTCATTTTGGTTGACAATTTATTTTTATTTCAAGGAAATTAAGAAGCTCAATCACAGAAAGTGCCAAGCAATTAGCATGTGAAAATAATGCCGAGGTCATACGGCTCGATCCAACATGAATGTAAATTGTGCACTGCCGAAGGGTCGAACAGCGCGAACCATAGATGCATCTATTTTTCCGCTCGCGAATCATACATGCGACACGGTCCCCGCTCACGAATCATACATGCGACACGGTCAAATATAAATATAAATTTATACCCCATTCGCGGATCATACATGCGGCGTGGTTAAAACAATAGATTTCTCAACTTATTAAAGTATTCTTCCAGTTCTTTTCAAAATGTGAACTTTTAGTGAAAACTTTCAAGATTTCCATTTTGGATAACAATTTTCGACTCCTTTCAAAATATATACTCCATCCGTTCCAGTTTATGTGAACCTATTTCCTTTTTGGTCTGTTCCAAAAAGAATGACACCTTTCTAAATTTGGAAACAATTTTGCTTAAACTTACAATTATACCCTTAATGAGAAGCTTTTATATCCACACAAATACTCTGGGCCCCTTTTTGACTTGTTTAGGACCACAAATTTCAAAAGTCTTCTTTTTTTTCTTAAACTTCGTGCCCAGTCAAACAGGTTCACATGAATTGGAACGGAGGGAGTAATAAGTATGCTGAATCTAGCTCCTTCTCAAAGAAAATAATAAACACAAATAAAATATAATAATAACAAGGCATGATGTGAGCCTAAAACTACTCGTACATAGGCATAACTAGTAGCCACGTACGGACTCTCGTCACCTCGTACGCACGTAACCCCCACAAATAGAAACACATACTTAATTATATCACCTATGGGGATAATTCCCTCTTACAAGGTTAAAAAAGAGACTTACCTCGCTCCGAAGTTTCATAACCGGCTTCCAAGCCCTTCCGATGACTCAAATTGATGCACATCGCCCCAAAACTAGCCAATAATTGTGCAAACCCATAAATATATACTCAAGTACTCATTATAATCAAATTTATAACAATTTCTAACCACGATCAAATAGTCGATAAAAATCACCCTCAGGACCACGTGCCCGGATTCCGATTTTTTTTGAA
Organism: Nicotiana undulata; assembly: GCA_005239495.1. NCBI lineage: Eukaryota > Viridiplantae > Streptophyta > Magnoliopsida > Solanales > Solanaceae > Nicotiana > Nicotiana undulata. The sequence goes on from ML250489.1 coordinate 147,504, forward strand.
GATAAACGTTACCCATAACATCACAAACTCAAATATATAATTTATTCTTAATTTCATGCCCAAATTCGTGGTCAATATCCAAAAATACCAAGTTTTTAGGTTTTCTACCAAAACCCCCAATTTACACTAACTTTCCATGAATTCCATGTTAAAATCTATATATAATCCAAGTATTTAACATGCAATAGGTGGGAATCACTTACCTTGACATAGATGATGAAGATGGAGCTCTAAAATCGCCCCTAGGTCGTCTCCCGTGGAGGAAATGAGATAAAATAATCCAAACCCATTTTTTTCAAACTTATACACTGCCAGGATACTCTTCTTCGCGTTCGAGGGCCTCCCAGTGCGTTCGCGAAGAACAAAATTTCTCAAAAATCCATTCCAAACTCTTCTCAAATAGCCTATAGTATAATGGTCATAACTTTTAGCATAGATCTCTAAATGCTAAATGGTTTAATGTTATGAAAACTAGACTCCAAGACCTACAACTTTCATGTTTTGATCATCTCTTAATTTCTTATAGATTGCGATATAAGCTACCAAAGTCAGCCCTGTGCAACACAAATTTCTTCTTCATCTTCCCGGACAGCCTGTAGTATACCAGCCATATCTCTTTGTAAACAAATGTAAATTCTAAATGGTTTACTTTCCTAAAAACTAGAAACAAAGGGCTACGAATTTTGTTTTTACATCATCTCAAAATTCCTTATAAATTGTAAGATATGAGCCCCCGAAGTCAGACCTGCGCAACATAAATTTTCTTCTTCGCGAACGCGAGGATGTCTTTGTGAACGCGAAGAACAAAATGTCCTGAAGCCAAAACCTTCTTCGTGAACGCGAGAGGATCCTTGCGAACGCGAAGAACAACACCAGACACCAGCATCAGCTATTGCAAAATAGCCCGAAATGATCCGAAACCACCCCGAAACACACCCGAGGTCCTCGGGACCCCGTCCAATCACACCAACCTGTCCCAAAACATGACACAAACTTGCTCGAGGCCTCAAATCACATCAAACAACATCGAAATCATGAATCGCACTCCAATTCAAGCTTAATGAACTTTAAAACTTCAAACTTCTACATTCGATGCCGAAACCTATCAAATCACATGCGATTGACCCCAAATTTTGCACACAAGTCACATTCAACATTACAGACTCACTCCAACTTCTAGAATCGGAATCCGACCCGGATATCAAAAATTCCACTTCCGGTCAAACCTCTCAAAAACCTTCAAATTTCTAACTTTAGCCAAGTGACTCCAAAATGACCTACGTACCTTCGAATTCACTTCCGATCACGCTCTCAATACAACAATCACCATACCGAGCTATTCCCAGACTCGGAATTCCAAATGGACATCAATAACACTAAAATGCACTTCAACCCAAATTCATGAAATTCTTTCAAAAATTCTGACTTCCACACTAGGCGTCGAAATGCTCCCGGGTCATCCACAACCCGATCTGGACATACGCCAAAGTCCAAAATCATCATACGAACCTGCTGGAACCTTCAAATCCCGTTCCGAGGTCGTTTACTCAAAAATCCAACCTTAGCAAATTCTTCTAACTTAAAGCTTTCGAAATGAGGATCCTCTTTATAAACTAACTCCAAAACTCTCGGAATTCAATTTCGGCCATGCGTGCAAGTCATAATACCTGAAGCGAAGCTGATCATGGCCTCAAACTGCCGAACGACACACTAGAGCTCTAAACGACTGGTCGAGTCGTTACATTCTCTCCTACTTAAACATACATTCATCCTCGAACGTGCTAAGAACTGCACTGGAGTTGTCCAACTAGACCAAGCTGAAATCTAACATATGAGCCGAATCAGCGTGATACTTCCAGAGAATAGAAATGTGGAATATCAGATGAACTCTTGCTAGGCTGGGAGGTAAGGCAATCTCATAAGCAACCTCCCTAACACGTCACAACACCTTAAAAGGACAAATGTACCTTGGGCTCAGCTTGACCTTCTTCCTGAACCTCATAACGCCCTTCATAGGTGGCACCCGGAGCAAGACCCACTCTCCAACCATGAATGCTACATCGTGAACCTTCCGGTTCGCATAACTCTTCTGTTTGGACTGGGATGTGCGGAGTCGATCCTGAATCACTTTCACCTTATCCCGGGCATCCTGGACCAAGTCTATAACCAATAATCGGGCCTCGCCTGGCTCAAACGAACCCACTGGGAACCGATACTACCTACCATATAGAGCCTTATACGGTGTCATCTGGATGATCGACTGATAACGGTTGTTGTAGGCAAACTCCGCAAGTGGCAAGAACTGATCCCATGATACTCCAAACTCCATCACACACGCACAAAGCATATCTTCTAATATCTTAATAGTGCGCTCGGATTGTCCGTCCGTATGAGAGTGAAATGTCATTCTCACCACCACTCGAGTACCCAACTCATGATGTACGATCCTCAAAAATCATGATTTAAACTGCGTACCCTGGTCAGATTTGATCCATCTGCTCGAAAGAATGTGTAGTCATAACTGGAATGAACAAAGTTGACTTGGTCAGCCTTTCCACAATCACCTAAACCTCATCAAACCTACGCGGAGTCCGTGGGGTCCAACAACGAAATCCATAGTGATCTGATTCCACTTTCACTTCGGAATCTCTAACTTCTTAAGCAACGCACTCGGCCGTTGATACTCACACTTTAGCTGCTAACAATTTAGGCACCGATCCACATACTCCATTATGTCCTTCTTCATCCTCCTCTACCAGTAATGCTGCCTCAAGTCCTGATACATCTTCGCGGCACCCGGATGAATAGAGCAATGCTAGCTATGGTCCTCTTGAAGAATCAACTCACGTAAACTATCTACATTAGGCACACATAGTCTGCCCTGCATCCTCAATGTGCCATCATCCCCAATGGTGACTTCCTTAGTGTCACCGTGTTGGATCGTGTCCTTAAGGACAAGCGGATGGGGGTCACTATACTAATGATCCTAGATACGATCATAAAGAGAAGACCGAGAGACCACACAAGCCAACACTCGACTCGGCTCAGAAATTTTTAATCTCACAAACTGGCTGGATAAGGCTTGGACATCCAATGCTAAGGGTCTCTCTGCTGGTAGAAGATATGCTAAACTCCCCAAAATCTCCGCCCGACGACTCAAAGCATCGACCACCACATTGTCCTTCCCCGGGTGGTACAAAATGGTGATATCATAGTCCTTAAGTAGCTCCAAATACCTCCACTGACGCAAGTTAAGATCCTTTTGATTGAACATGTGCTGCAAACTCCGATGATCGGTGTAAATCTCACAAGGAACACCGTACAAATAGTGTCGCCAAATCTTTAGGGCATGAACAATAGCTGCTAACTCAAGGTAGTGGACATGATAGTTCTTCTCATGCACCTTCAGCTGTTTGGACGCGTAAGAAATCACCCTACCGTCCTGCATCAACACCGCGCCAAGACCAATCCACGACGCATCAATATATACAGTGTAAGACCCCTAACTTGTAGGTAATACCAATACTGGGCTGTAGTCAAAGCTGTCTTGAGCTTCTGAAAGCTCTCCTCACACTCATATGTCCACCTGGATGGAGCACCCTTCTGGGTCATCCTGCTCATAGGTGCTACAGTAGATGAGGATCCCTCTACAAAATGACGATAAAACCCTGCCAAATAAAAGATTTACGGTATCTCCGTAGCCGATGATGGTCTAGGCCAACTCTGCACCGCTTCCACCTTTTTCGGATCTACCGTTATCCCATCACTCAATACTAAAAGACCCAATAATGCCAGTGAGTCTAGCAAAAACCCACACTTAGAAAATTTTGCATACAATTTCTTTTCTCTCAAAGTCTGAAGCATAGTCCTCAGGTGCTGCTCATGATCCTCCCATGTCCGAGAGTACACCAGAATGTCGTCAATAAACACAATGATGAAGGATTCAAGATAAGGCCGGAACACACTGTGCATCAAATGCATTAAGGTTGCTGGGGCATTGTCAGTCCAAAAGACATAACAAGAAACTCATAGTAACCATATTGGGTCCTGAAAGAAGTCTTCGGGGTATCTGGATCACGAATTTTCAACTGATGATAGCCTAAACGTAAGTCAATCTTCGAAAACACCCTGGCACCCTGTAACTGATCAAATAAGTCATCAATTCAAGGCAATGTATACCTGTTCTTCACTATAACTTTGTTCAGCTGGTGGTAGTCAATACACATATGCATAGAACCATCCTTTTTCTTCACAAATAAGACAGGAGCAACTGCTCCTTCAACTACTTCAACTCAGGAGGAGCTATACGGTATAGAGGAACAGAGATGGGCTGAGTGCCCGACAACAAATCAATTCCGAAATCAATATCTCTATCGCGCGGCATGCCCGGAAGATCAGCTGGAAACACATCTGGGAAATCCCTCACTACAGGAACTGAATCAACTATAGGGGTATCAATACTGACATCTCTCACATAAGCTAAATATGCGTCACACCCCTTCTCAACCATTCGTTGAGCCTTAATAAATGAAATAACTTTGCGGAGAGTATACTCTAAGGTACCCATCCACTCTAATCGCGGTAAGCCTGGCAAAGCCAGCGTCACGGTCTTAGCGTGACAATCAAGAATAGCATAATGGGGAGACAACCAGTCCATGCCCAAGATAACATCAAAATCTACCCTGCTGAGTAATAATAAATCGGCTCTGGTATCAAAAACACTAAGATCAATCAAACACGACTGATACACACAGTCCACAACAAGAGTATCTCCCACAGGAGTAGACACATAAACATGGAACTCAAAGAATCTAGAGATACGCCCAAATGTGGGGTAAAATAACAGGGCACATAATGAATATGTAGAGCCTGGGTAAAATAATATCGATGCATCTCTGTGATAGACTGGAACAATACCTGTAGTGATAGAGTCGGAAGCAACTGCCTCTGTATAAGCCGAAAGAGCATAATACTTGGTCTGGACTCCCTCTCTAAGGCGACCTCGACCTCCATTCCGAGATGGCTGAGCAGGGGGGTAGCTAGTGCTGGAATCATAGCCTGAGGACCCACTGAAGCACGTGGTGGCTGAAAAGTCTGTGGAGGTGCACCCCTCCTAAGTCTGGGGAAATCCCTAACCATATGGAGAGTGTCGCCACACTCAAAAGAACCCCTAAGAGGACGTGGTTGCTGTGACTGACTCAGGCCAAGTATGCTCGATTGGCCGCTAAAAGCACCCCGAGTAGGAGGCACACTAGATATTGGTGGTACATAATAAGGTTCCTGGGTCCTAGAATGGGATGGAACACCACTGGCGGCTGGAAGAGCTGAATGAACGGGGCGACTCACATAACCCCTACCATGGCGAGCTGCTGGGGCATGGGCTCCAGAATAAGAACCAGTCTCTTGAGACCTCTTTGCCTCTCTCTCCTCTCTGTCCCGGGAAAGCATGCCCTCCAATCTCCTGGCAATACCCACAACTTGCTAATAAGATATATCCATCTCCAACCCCCTGGCCATACTGATCCTGATGCTGGTGTGGAGTCCCTCAATAAAGCAACGAACCCTCTCTCGAAATGTAGCAACAAACGGCAGTGCATGTCCGACCAAATCAATGAAACGGACTGCATACGCTGATACATTCATAGAACCCTGGAGAAACTACTAAACCTTCGTGCGCCATGCATCCCTGAGGCTCCGAGGGACATACTCTCTCAAAAACATATCCGATAACTGAGTCCATGTAAGTGAGGCTCCCTCATACGGACTACTCAACTCATAAGAAACCCCACTCGTCTCCCCTACGCACATAGTATGGAGACGATGACACTCCTCCAGAAAACCCTAAGCATCATCTGTAGCCAATCCACTGAAGGTAGGTGGGTGGTACTTCTTGTACTTCTCAAGTCTAAGTTGCTCTGCCTCAGAAGCAGATGTCCTAGTCTCATGCTGAACCGAAGCTACCTGGTGCATATGAATGAACTCTAGGGCATGATCAACCTGGATCCTCTTCTAGAAGTACATATTACGAGAGTTTTTGCCCCTCCCCCGGCCTGAGAGGTAGCGGGAGCAAGTAGAGTCAATCCAGTGTGAGCTAAGGTGCTGAAAATGCTCATGAACTGGGCTAGAGTCTCCTGGAGGGCTGGTGCAGCAATAGGAACCTCTGGTGCCTGCCCTCCAGCTGGAGCTGCTGGGGGCTCCTCTGTCACAGCTCGCGCAGGTGCTCTAGCTGCACCGCATGGTCGTCCTCTACCCTGGCCCCGGCCTCTGGTGGTTCTAGCAAGGGGCGCGGGTGCCTGATCATCAGATCTCCCGGTACGGGTTCTCACCATCTGTGAGAAAGAATAGAATAGAGAATTTTAGAATTTGATGCCAATAACTCGCACGACAAGGAATCAAAAGAAGTATGCTTGTTCCTAACAATTTCATAGCCTCCCGAAGACAAGTATAGATGTCTCCGTACCGATCCGCAAGACTCTAATAAATCGGATTGTGACTCACGACACCTATTAACCTGGATCTGATACCAACTTGTCACGACCCAAATTCTCCCTCCGTGAATTGTCGTGGCAACGCTTAGTCTCTACGACTAGGTAATCCTAACACTTTGCATAAATGAAACAAAAAACATGAAAATTAACAACTAAGAGTAGTAGATATTTTAAATATGCAATTAGGATGCCACTCAGTATACACAATAATAAACTCTCGAAATATACATAACACTCCCAAGACACGGAACACCGTAAGTCAAGAGCTTCTACGAAGTTCTTACTTTTCTTTACTTCAGTGTCTATTGAAATAAGAGAAGAATCAACATTGGGGGATAAAGGGGGACTCCGAGGATCTGCAGGCGCGAGCATATGTACCTTGAAGTTTCCAAAAAATCAGCAACTACAACAAAGAACGAGGCTGGTAGGAGGAACCTGGATCTGCACACGAAAAACATGTGCATGAAAGGGCGTGAGTACACCACAACGGTACCCAATAAGTGCCAAGCATAACCTCGGTCGAGTAGTGACAAGGTCAGGTCAGGGCCCTATTGATATCTATATAATAAAACAAGGCAGAGTGAAATATTGCAATAAAGTAAAGATAGAAAGTTAATAAGAATGAAATCATAGAAAGAAACAACTCAGTGCACAGAGATAACAACAGAGGATCTCCCGAGATACCGTCTCGTAATCCCAAACGTAAATGTGCAGGGGGATCTCCCGGAATACCGTTCCATAGTCCCAAAGTAAATATGCAGGGGGATCTCCCAGAATACCGTTCCGTAGTCCCAAAAGTAAATACACAGCTCAAGGAATAGAATTTAACAACTACAACACGAAATCCTACAATTTAGACAAAGTAGAAGTCAAGGAAAAGAAGGAAATTCACTAAACATGCTTCACGAAGTTCAGATAAACAATTAAGGCAAGTAGACATGCTATTCTAATCTAACAGGATACTACACATGCTAAAGTGACAATAAGAAGGACACATGTTATTACTTAGTAGAAATCGGGGTTTTACAACAATTAGCCCGTGTACGTACTCGTCACCTCACATACACGGCGCTCACATATCAAAACAGTACTAAATCCTACGGGGACTTCCCCCCCACAAGGTTAGGCAAGCCACTTACCTTGAACCAAGCTCAAATCAATCCGTAACAACGCTGTTTCCATGAATATCCGACTCTGAATGGACAAAATCTAGCCAAACTAAATTGCATAACATAAATATAAATACAAGATACTAATCTACCTAATGAAATCAAAGCTAAATCAAGAAATTGAAAAATCTCCCTAAAAGGTCTCCCCAGGCCCACGTCTCGGAAATAGAGTAAAAGTCACAAAATATGAACACTCATTCACTCACGAGTTTACTTGTACAAAAATTATCCAAATCCGATGTCAAAATCCAAATAAAAGACCAAAATCTTACTTGAAGAACTTCTACCATTTTCCCCAAAATTTCTCAACTAATTTTCTTAATTAGATGATGAAATTAACAATAGATTAGTGCAATCTCATATTGCAAGAAATCCAAGAATTTCTGGGGGCACAGTGAAATTCCAGCCAAGTGGGGAGATACAACTATAAATGAGTTAAGAATCAATACCCAAAAGCTTTCTTTGAAAATACCTCAAAATTTCACCTTAATCCAACTCTGTAGGTCCAAAAATGGAGAATGAAATCAAACCCTCGCACTTAGCCCTTTTTCTGCAAATGATTTCGCTTCTGCGAGGGGTCCACCGCATCTGCGGTCCCGCACCTTCGAAAAGACCATCGCAGGTGGGGATTTCACTTAAGTCCACAAAAGTCACTTTTGTGATCAAAGGATCGCACCTGCGTGTGCACACCTGCGAATCCATGTCCGCTTTTGCGGTCCTTCATCGCTTCTGCGATCACTCTATCGCATAGGCATCGAAGATGCAGAATTCACCTCGCACCTGCGACCACTGGAACTCATCCACTTTTCTTCTTCTTCGCTTGACTCCTCGCATGTGCGATCCCGCACCTGCAGTCTCCCCACTGCAAGTGCGAAAACATCAAATGCCTGAAGAGTTCAGCAACAACACAAATCCAACTTTTGATCCGTTAAGCACCTGAAACTCACCCGAGGCCCTCGGGACCTTAACCAAACATATCAATCAATCCTAAAACACTATATGAACTTAATCGAGCCCTCAAATCACATCAAACAACGCTAAAATCACGAATCACCCTCCAATTCAAACTTAAAGAATTTGAAACTTCAAATGTCTACAACCGATGCTGAAACCTATCAAATCACGTCCGATTGATCCCAAATTTCACAAACAAGTCATATTCAACCTTACGGACCTACTCCAACTTTTGGAATCAAAATCTGACCCCGATATAAAAAATTCCACTCCCGATCAAAATCTCCAAAACTTTGACTTTTTCCATTTCAAGCCTAAATGAGCTACAGACCTCCAAATCACAAACCGAACACGCCCCTAAGTCCAAAATCACCTTAAAGAGCTAACATAACCGATGAAACTCCATTCCGTATTCTTCTTCACACAGTTCTGACGACGGTCCAAATCCTAAGGCTTAAACCTCCGTTTAGTGACTAGGTGTCCCAAAACACTCAAAAACCAAAACGAAACTTTCCGGCAAGTCATAATAGCATAAAAAGATACGGGGGAAGCAGTTAATAGGGGGTCAGGGATATCACTCTCAGAACGACCGGTCGGGTCATTACGTTCCCTATTCCTAAATTTTTGTGTGCTATAGTTGATGCCATCTACATGCATTCGGGCCATAAGACTTGAAATGCCTAAACTTTTACCGGAGCACAAAAAATGACCTAAGGAACAATAGTCATCGCATAGCCATGTTCATTCCTTGTTTGTTGGCATTTTAGGGCCATAAAACTGGAATTTCTCCCGATTCCCAAATTTTCATATGCTATAGACCACGTCATCTGCATGCATCTGGGAGACTGAACCTGAATCGCCTCAAATTTTGGCGGACCATTAAAAACGACCTAAGGAACAATAGTAGTCGAATTACCATGACTGTTCTTCATTTGTTTGTCGTATTAGGGCTATGAAACTTGAATTCTGCTTGATTCCCAGATTTTTCGTGTGCTATAGCCACGTCATTTGCATGCATCCGGGCAACTGGACCCGAATCACCTAAAAATTTGCCGGACCATCAAAAATGACCTGAGGAACAATAGTTATAGTCTCGCTGTGACCATTCCTTTTTTTTTGCGTTTTAGGACATAAAACTAGAATTGTCATGACAAAAAGTTCAATTAGTCGTGATGACACCTAACCCAACCCACTAGGAATCCAATTAACAACACTACAATTAAATGAGGTTTATTGAGAAAATAATAATGAATAACTGAACTTATATACTAAAATCTCAACGATTTGTAGTACAAATCATGAGCTTCTAAGATTTAGAGTTTACAAAACTAGTATGAAATAAATACATCTTCTGTTCGAAATACACATAAACATATTTTTATAAATCTAAAGCTACCATCAACTAGAGGCAGCTACAACCGGATCGCATGTTCATCTTCAATGCCAGCTTCCACCATACACAGTAATATCAACTCCAAAATCTGCACGCAAGGTGCAGAAGTGTAGTATCAATACAACCGACCCCATGTACTCAATAAGTAACAAACCTAACCTTAGGTTGAAAGCAGTGACGAGCTTGGACAATGGTCAGAGTCCAATACCAATAGAAAAGAATGATTGGTAACAATCTAATTAAAACAGTACAAGTAATACTCAAAGATATGATGCCCAGCTTGTTCATAGTTACGAAAAATAGGTATGCTTTTCAGGTATAACAGTAAAACCCAAATCTTTCACCGAAGTCACCAAAATGTGAGTATGTCAGAAAACTTTGATTTTCCCAAAAACTTTCAACAATAGATAAGATGTTCCATTATTAGATAACATGAGGAAACTACATCTCTATGTTTACATGTCAATGTGTATGAGAATTCATAAATTCCACAATACCGTATAGCATGAGGAAATGAATATCTACGCCTACATGCTAAGTATGCATGTCAAATGTAATACACCACAGTGATAAACTCATGTTCTCAGGCTCTCAGAGTATTCCACCTCACTCAGCACGCTCAATCACTCATCACCTCCCAATCACTCAACACTCTCAATCACTCTACCAATCACTCAACATTCTCACTCAGTAGGTACCTGCGCTCACTACTAGATGTCAGACTCCGAAGGGACGGATCCTGCCAAAGCGCTAATATAAAGCCAAGCTGGCCTGCTACGGCGTGCAGCCTGATTCCATAATAATAAAGCCTATAAGGCTTGTTGCGGCGTGCAGTCCGATTCATATAATAATAATATACATAAAGCCAATATGTCATGTTGCGGCATGTAGCCATTGTTTTAAAAGGCGTTTTTGGGGCGAGGCACACCAAAAATGCCCCGAGGTGATTGTGTGGGGAGAAAGTCTCAAGAGGCGTATGCCCGTCAATTCAGGGCGTATGCCCGGGCTTTTGGGGTGCATTTTTTTAGTGAGGTGTAAGCCCCAGAAACTTTTTCAAATTAAAACAAAATTTGTTGATTGAGTCCTTCATATAATACCCAAATTTTCAAATGTCAGCTTGGTAATTACTCAAAACGTTTAAAAAGGAACTGAAATATATTAAATTTATAAGTCAATACCCTTTTTTTTTATTGAAGCCCTAATTCATGATATTTCCCAATTCTTTATCTTGTCTGATAGTCTGCTAATATATCCAAAAGCAATGAATATTCAATTTTTAAGAAAAATACAAAGAGAACTTCATTCGCCTTCATAGAAACAAGTTCAAAGTTCAAATTACAGGTTAATCATCCTTTTTATTCCTCCATGCAGAAAACTTAATTTTTTTTAATCAAGTTACTTCTGCTTCAATTTTTATTAATTTTACATGTTTATAAATATTTACTATAATCATATTATTCTATAAGATATCAAAAATTAAATACCTATGGGGCTTACGCCTCACTGAGAATATGTAAAACGTCCCGCCTTATGCTCACGCCTTTTAAAACACTGTGTGCAACCCAATCCCATCATCCTCACTCACTATCAGGCCCTCAACCTCACTAAGTCATCAATCTCTCCAATCTCTCCGGCTCACAAATCTCATAACATGATGTGACAACAATTGACCCGATATTGAGATATGATATGGAAGTGAATGAATGTGAAGGAGTGTGTAATTGCAATGTAAGAAAATAACTCAATAGCATAAATAACTTTAGTGGATCTCGACAGAGTAAGCGTATAGCCTAAATATGATTTCTAATATGATTCACAACTCATGTAATCAAACAAGTAGGGAGAACATGGAGGTAACATGAAATAACAACAAAACAAGTCTGATCATAGTCTAATAGTTGACTAAAATCATGACTTCCTCGATGCACGCCCACACGCTCGTCACCTAGCATGTGATCACCTTAATACACCTCTTATAACACAATTCCCGTGGTTAAATACCCTCAAATCGAAGTTTAGATATGTTACTTACATCAAAAAAGCCAAATCTAATACCGAGCAATCCGAACAATACTCTAGAAATGACATCCCGCATGTATCAACCTTAGAACGACTCGAAACTAGCCAAAAGCAACTCAACCCAGCAAATAATGCCAAGGGAAACAAACCCATTAGATAAGGGTCGAATCTTTAATCAAAAGCCCAAAGTCAACCAACAAATCAAACTCGAGCCCGCACCTCGGAATCCGATAAAACTCACAAAATCCGAAAACTCATTCACTTACGGGTCCAACAATTCTAGTTTCACTCAAATCCGACTTCGAATCAATGTTCAAAACATAAAAATTCACTTTATGAAATTTTAGACAAAAATCCCCAAATTCACTATCAAATCAGCAATTAAATGCCAAAAACGAAGATGAGTTCATGAAATATAACCAAAATGGAGTATAAAACACTTACCCAATTCCATGTACTGAAAATCGCCTCATTCCGAGCTCCATAGCCCAAAATATGCTAAATTGTCAGAAACCTTCGAAATAGAGTTCTTATAATTCACTGAACAGACATACCCAACGTGATCGCACGTGTCACAACCTAAATTTCCCTCCGTTGGGTATTGTGATGGCACCTAGTCTTAAGGACTAGGTAATTATAACACTTTGCGGATACGAAATTGAAAACACGAAAATTAACAACTAACAAAAGCAGAAAATTTAAATAAGCAGTTGAGATGCCGCTCGACATATACAATGATCAACTCTGGGAATGTATATATCACTACCAAGACCCGGAACACCGTAAGTCACAAGCTACTACGAAATTCTGACTACTCTATACATCAATACTATTAGAAATGAAAGAAAAATCAACATTGGGGGATAGAGGGGGACTCCGAGGATCTGCGGGAGCAGGCAGATGTACCTTAAAGTCTCTGAAATCAACAACGATTGCAACTAAGGACAAGGCTGGTAAGAGGAACCTGGATCTGCACACGAAAAAATGTGAAGGAAAGGGCGTGAGTATACCACAACGGTACCTAGTAATTGCCGAGCCTAACCCCAGTCAAGTAGTGACGAGGTCAGGTCAGGGCCCTACTGGTATATATATATAATAAAATAAGACAAAATGAAATATCACAATAATATATACACTGAAATTTAACAAGAATGAAATCATAGAAGGTAACAACTCACTACAAAAATATAACAATAGGGGATCTCCCGAGATACCGTCTCGTACTCCCAAACGTCAATGTGCGGGGGTGTCACGACCCCAAATCCTAACAGGCCGTGATGGCGCCTCTCGTGGAACTAGGCTAGCCAACCATCACATTACTACGATTTTGTTCAATTTTAACAATTCACAATATAATAATAAGCAAGAAACCATACCATAAATAATGAAAATAATGTCTTAGCGTTCCCATATTAGCCTAAACAACCTCCCAAGAACTGGAGTCAATAGTCATGAGCATCTAAGAATAAATAAATCTAACTATGCTAACACTATAATGTATATCTATGAATCAATTGCTAAATCTAAATAAGGAAGGGAAATGGAGAAGCTATGGACGCTGGACAGCTACCTCGAAATCCCGTCACTGCTGCTAACGAACCTGCGTCAGCTACTG
>ML250493.1:0-73470 GCA_005239495.1 Nicotiana undulata
TAATAAGCCACTAACAACAGTTATAATGCAGGTTTCACGTAACGACAGACCGGGTCGTTACATCCTTGGTATCCTTTTCCATGTTTTCCCAGTAATACCCCACTCTGATCACCTTATAAACCAAAGAATCGGCACCAGAATGGTTCCCACAAGTGCCTTTATAGATTTCTCGTAGCACATAATTGGTGTTCCCCAGTCCAAGCACACTGCCAGTGGTCCGTCGAAGGACCTTCTATATAATGTTCTGTTTTCATCAAGAGAGAATCGAGCTGCTTTGGCTCGAAGAGCCCTCGATTCTTTTTGGTCCGAGGGGAGCTTCCCATGCTTCAAGTAGTCGACGTACTTATTATTCCTCTAATCCCATGTTAATCTTGTTGAATTAATTTCTGCATGGCCTTCTTCGACTACTGACCTCGATAGTTGGACGACAGTCCCTGGGACAATATCATCTTTTTCAACCATGATCCTAAGTTTGCTAGTGCGTCGGCCTCGCTATTCTGTTCTCGAGGTACATGGTCCAATGTCCATTCCTTGAAGTGATGCAATGTCACTTGAAGTTTTTCTAAGTACCTTTGCATTCGATCATCTCGAACATCGAAGCTCCCGTTTACTTGGTTTACTACCAAAAGAGAGTCACACATGGCCTCGATGACCTCTGCTCCCAGGCTCTTTGCCAGTTCGAGAATTGCAATCAATGCCCCATACTCGGCCTCATTGTTAGTCAATTTATAAGTTTTGATAGATTGTCTAATGATATTGCCCGTAGGCGATTTTAGAATAATACTGAGCCCAAACCCTTTCACATTCTAGGCACTGTCTATGAAGAGGGTCCATACCCCCGAAGAGGTACCCCGACTTTAGCAAGAGTTCCTTTTTTATTTCAAGTACGAGGGCAGGCGAAAAATCGGCCATGAAGTCTGCCAATATTTGTGACTTGATAGCCGTCTGGGGCTGATATTCGATATCATACCCTCCAAGTTCGATGGCCCATTTGGCTAGTCTGCCCGATAATTCGGGCTTATGCTAGACATTTCGTAGCAGGTGTGTAGTTAATACATATATGGGATGACATTGAAAATATGGTTTTAATTTCCTAGATGCGCTTATCAATGCAAGAGCTGACTTTTCTAAACGTGGATACCTATTTTCAGCATCTCCTAGGGTCCCGACTCACATAATAGACAAGGAATTACATACCTTGTTTTTCTCGAATCAACACGCCACTTACCGCTACCTAGGACATGACTAAATACAAGTAGAGTGTTTCATCCCCTTTTGGAGTATGGAGCAAGGGTGGGCTAGAGAGATACTGTTTTAATTCTGCCAAGGCTTGTTCGCACTCCGGAGTCCATGCGAAGTTGTTCTTCTTCTTGAGTAGGGAAAATAAATGATGGCTCCGATTTGATGAACTCGAGATAAATCGGCCTTGGGCAGCTATTCGCCCGGTCAGCCATTGTACGATTTTAACGTTGTTCACTAAAATTATTTCCTTGATGGCTTTGATTTTATCGGGGTTGATCTCGATTCCCCTATTAGACACCATGAAGTTAAAAAACTTGCCCGAGCCGACTCCATAAGCGTATTTGAAAAGACCCGTAAATTTTATTAACTAAAAATGATGCCCGGGTAGGCCCCTATGTTGTTATAACAGTAGTAATTCTTAAAACGCACCCTTTTGGAGTAAAAAGTACCCCAGGACTTAAAAGATATAATTTTCCAGATTTGCGCGGGTCTGCGGTCCACTATGCGATCGCAGATCAGGTATGTAGACCGCATAGTGGTCGCATACTTGGCCAATTTGCTGTCCATTTTGAGGACAGCTATGCGGCCCAGAATGCGATCGCATTTCACGAATGCATACCGCATAGTGGTCGCATGCCTGGGCAGTCTGCTTCTCTTTTTGGCCCAGCTGAAGGCCACTTATGCGACAGGTACACGGATCGCAAAACAGGAATGCGATCGCATTCTTGACCGCATACCTACTTCGAGGCTTCTAATTTCTAATTTTAAAACCTGACTGTAAAGACCCATAAAAGTTTTAACTTGAAACGATGCCCGAGTAGGCTCCCATGTTGTTATAACTGTAGAAATTCTTAAAAACGGACCTTTTTAAAGTCAAAGTACCCCGGGACTTAAAAGATATAATTTTCTAGAATTGCGCAGATCGGCAGTCCACTATGCGATCGCAGATAAGGTATGCGGACTGCATACTGGTCGCATACCTGGACAGTTGCTGTCCATTTCAAGGACAGCTATGCGGCCAAGGATGCGATCGCATTTTGAGAATGCGGGCGCCATAGTTGTCGCATTCTTGCACCTTGATTCTTGTGGAGGGAGTTATGTGACGCACTATGCGATCGAATAACAGGTATGCAGACCGGATAATGGTTGCATACTTGGGCAGCCTTCTTTCCTTTTTGGCCCAGCTGAGGGCCATTTATGCGACAGGAATGCGAAGCGCATAGCAGGAATGTGATCGCATTCCTGACCGCATTTCTTGCTTCGGGGCTTCTAATTTTTTATTTTAATACCCGACCTCTAGTTTAATAAAACACCCCTCCCCTTCATTTTTAACATCTATCTGACTAAAATAGAGAGAAGGGAGAGTGAGTTTAGTGAAAGAAAGTTATTTTCTTCATCAAATCAGTCCACCACCTCTACGCAGGCCTCGAAATCTTTGAGTAGTCGTGTCTTCTTCATCACAAGATGTAAGTCTTCACCCTATTTCCCCAAATTCTCAGATGTTAGTTAAGAATAAAACACACATGAAATTGGTTCTTGAAGATAAAACCTAGTACTTACATGCATGTTCATGATCTGTCCTAATATAGCAAGAGGGTGTAAGTTAGTGAAATTTTCCACTAAAAAGGGGATTAGAAATCTAAGGGGTCATAGTGTTTGATAAAATGCCCAAATAAATTCAAGATTCCTAATTCTAAGATAAATGTGTCACATTGTGAACTAGATTGACGATGCTAGACGGTTGGTGAATTGTGATAGAAATTAAAGGGAATTCCAACTCAAGGTATGTATGGCTAACTTTAATCTTTGTAGAGTCGCCTTATTGGTTTCTGAGCATTCGGTATGAGTTCCTGGCTTATGCATATGTGAATTGATTGTTCTAATGTGTTGAGACGTAAGATTCAATTCTTTGATTGTCCTAGTTGATTTTCCATGCCACCATGCTATGAGAGATTGTGAAAAGGGTGATTCCTTGTGCAAGCTCTATCATGTGCAAAACTCGTTATTTGCTTGAACATCTCGGTATTAATGGTTGTGCTACCAAACGAAAGAAATGATAACGAATCCAATTGTTGAATGTATCTAATTGCTAAATGATGTGTAGTAAATTATGGGAAGTAAATGTGGACTGATTATATTAAGCTAAATGATTATGGCATACCGTACATGACTTACTGTTTGGTAAAGACTATTGTGAACACATGTTTGTTTGGTTGGTATGAAATTATACTCTTGATGATATGAAGCCTTGTGATTGAATTGTGGGCTGTTGTTGTTTCTATGAAATGAGATTGTCCGGTGGGATAGGGTTGCGCGCCGCAACAGGTGAAATAAGGATGATATGTTGAGACGTAATAAGGGTGGAATGCGATTATACGGTGGGATCGGGTTGCACGCCGCAACAGAAGAAATAAGGGTGGAATGATGAGAAGAAATAAGGGCGAAATATGATTGTAAAGTGGGTCGGGTAGCGCACCGCAACAGGAGAAAAATCGAAGAAAGGAACTGTGAAAATCTCATTTGTCATTCTCTGTATCTCTGTGCAATGATTGTTTGGTTTCGTTGACTGCCTTCTACTTTCCCATTGCTTTGATTTTACTTAGAGTAAAGTTTGTTCATACATACTAGTACTATTCAGTGGTGCTAACGTCCCTTTTGCCGGGGGCGCTACATCTTTTATATGGATGTAGGTGGTTCTATAGCAGGTAGCTCCGTCCGCCGATAGTGGTACCTTCTCTTCATCCCTTCAGCAGTTCTGGTGAGCCCCACTTCCTCTCGGGGCCGTGTGTAGTCTATACCATCTTCTTTTGTATATGTTGTGTCATTAAAGGTATAGTCGGGGCCTTGTTGCCGGCAAGTTTATGTAAAACTCCTAGTACTCTTAGAGGCTCCGTAGACACTGTGTGGGTTGTATATATCTATTTTGGGCAGTAGCTGCGTTCGGTCGAAATAGTGGTCCGTATTGGAAAAGTTGTATGTATTATATATGTTTTTGGATTATCAAATATTGAAATTTAAAGGAGGAAAATGAACTTATGGTATAAATCGTACCATGAAATTAAATCGGCTAATTCATATGGAACAAGGTATATTATAGACACGGGGCAACACGTTGGGTAGGAAAGGCAAACCAGGTCCGCTTGACCGGGATCATCCGGTTAGGCGCCGGTCTCGTCCCTCCATTTTGGGGAATGACAAACTTGGTATCAGAGCCTAAGATCTTAAAAGTGTCCTAGGATGTCTCTGAGTCGTGTCTAGTAGAGCTCTTCTTATCGGTGTGTTGTCGACCACATCTATAATTAGGGGGCTGCATGGACATTTAGGAAAGTACCCATTTATTGTTATTCTATATCGTGTGATGTGGTGAAGTTGTCTATCTCTAACTCGTGCGATGTTCCAATTTTCAGTAAATGGCACCCAAGAAGAGGTCTTGACTCGGCCTAGAGGCCAATGCCACCCAAAGTGTGGCCATAAATTCCCAATCAGATGGTGCGGGTGAGGACAATCCCCGGACCATGAATCAGCCTGACTCTTCCGTTCCTGGCCAGACTATTCCAGTCCCCACTCTAGCGGAGGGTGCTACGATCCCTTCCGCTGATATTCCTGATCCTCCTCCAGCCCCAGCTTTGGGCCCCAGTATTTCTGATGGGGACATCAGGGGAGCTATTCAGATGTTGACACAGTTGGTGGCCACTCAGTCCTAGAGATCAAATATTTCCCCCGCACCCTCGAGTGAGCAAGGGGATTCTTCAGGTTCCAGAGTCAACCAGTTCCTACGGTTAGCCCCTCCAGAGTTCACAGGCACCGACCCAGAAGCCGATCCTCAAGAGTTTATAGATGAGATGTACAAGACCCTCCAGGTTATGAGGGCTACTGGGACAGAGGGAGTTGAGTTAGCTTCCTATCGTCTAAAGGGAGCGCCATATTCATGGTTTGAGATGTGGGAGAGTTCCCGTGGAGAGGGGAGCCCTCCGACGAGGTGGGATGAGTTTGTAGATGCTTCTATGGATCATTTCTTGCCTTCCGAGACTATGGCAGCCCGTGCTGCAGAGTTTGAGGTCCTTAAGCAGGGCAACATGAGTGTGTGGGAGTATCATATGGAGTTCGTGTGCTTGTCCAAGTATGTTATCCACATGATGCCGACTATGGAGGCCAGCGTTCGTCGGTTTGTTCAGGGCCTTGGTCCCTTGGTTATCAATGAGGCTGCTATAGTTGCTCTTCATTCAGATATGAACTATGGGAAGATTGTGGGATTTGCCCAGTCTACGGAGGCTCGAAAATTAAAGATAAGGATGGAGAGAGAGTATTAGTAGGACCCGGTCAGGGGGCAACCCTGGGAGTTCAGTTGCAGGTGGGAGGTCATCCCTTGGGAGGTTCATCAGGGCCATCTCAATCCTATGCTCACTCCTCAGCCAGTGCACTGCCATGAGGGCACAGTTATAAGTAGGGAGGTCACTTTGGACCCGGTTCAGATAGCAGGAGGTTCCATCAGTCGGGTCGTTCAGGTGGGAGGTTCCAGCAGCAGCGGAGGGCCCCATGCCCTAAGTGTGGGAGGTTTCATTGCGAGCCTTGTTACTTGGATATCCTGGTATGCTATAGATGCGGATTGAGGGGCCATGTTCAGCGAGACTGTCGTGCACCCAGTCAGGGCACAGGTAGGGGTACTACTCAGCCATCCAGTTCGTCAGCCGCTACGTCTTCAGCACGTCCTCCAGCACCAGCAGGGCGCGGTGCAGCTAGGGGTAGAGCACGGACTAGGGGTAGAGCACGGAGTCAAAGGGGACCCAGTCGGTTTTATGCTTTGAGTGGTCGCCAGAGTGCTGAGGCTTCTTCAAATGTTGTCACAGGTATTCTAAATGTTCAAATACTTGATGTTTATGCTCTTATTGAATTCGGATCTTCATTGTCATATATTACTCCATTTATTGCTTCGAGTTTTGGGATAGAACCCGAACAGCTTCATGAGTCGTTCTCAGTGTCGACTCCGGTTGGTGATTCTATTACGGCCGCGCGAGTCTATAGGAATTGTGTTGTCACAGTGTGTGGTCAAGATACCACGACCTATCTGATTGAGCTAGGAATGGTAGATTTTGATGTTATCATGGGGATGGATTGGCTCTACTCGTGCTTTGCTAAAATCGACTGCCGAACTAGAACTATGAGGCTCGAGTTTCCTAATGAACCAGTTATTGAATGGAAAGGGAATGATGTTGTGCCGAGGGGTTGGTTTATTTCCTATCTTAAGGCCTCCAAAATGATCAGGAAGGGGTGCATCTATCATTTGGTCCGGGTTGCGGACACCACTTCAGAGGTGCCTGCTCTCGAGTCAGTGCCGGTTGTGAATGAGTTTCTTGAAGTGTTTCCGGATAAACTCCCTGTGATTCCGCCAGATAGAGAGATCGATTTCGAAATTGATGTATTGCCAAATACGCAGCCAATATCTATTCCACCTTACAGGATGGGGCCAGCAGAATTGAGAGAGTTAAAGGAGCAATTGAAAGATCTATTAGAAAAGGGTTTCATTAGGACAAGTGTACCGCCTTAGGGCACAACGGTTATGTTTTTCAGAAAGAAAGATGGGTCACTACGGATGTGTATTGATTATCGACAGCTCAACAAGGTCGCCATAAAAAACAAATACCCATTTCCGCGGGTAGATTATTTGTTTGACCAATTGCAAGGTGCTAGGTATTTATCCAAGATCGATTTACTGTCCGGGTATCACTAGTTAAAGATCATGGAGCACAATATTCCCAAGACCGCCTTCAGGACTCGTTATGGGCACTTCGAATTTCTGGTAATGTCTTTTGGGCTAACCAACGCCCCAACAGCTTTTATGGATCTTATGAATCGGGTTTTCAAACCGTTCCTTGACTCCTTCATGATTGTCTTCATTGACGATATTCTTGTATATTCGCGGAGTCAGGAAGATCATGCTAATCACCTCAGGGCAGTTCTGCAGACTCTTCATCAACACCAGTTGTATGCAAAGTTTTCAAAATGTGAGTTTTGGCTAAAATCAGTCACCTTTTTGGGCCATGCTGGTTCTAGGGAAGGGATTCGAGTGGATCCCCAAAAGATAGCAGCAGTGGGGGATTGGCCTAGGCCGACGACCCCGACGGAGATTCGCAGTTTCTTGGGTTTAGTTGGATATTATCAGAGATTCGTGGAGGGATTCTCTACTCTCGCCTACCCATTGACTAAGCTGATGCAAAAAACGGTTAAGTTTCAATGGTCTAATGCTTGTGAAAAGAGTTTTCAAGAATTGAAATCAAGATTGACTTCGGCACCAGTGTTGACCTTGTCGGAAGGTTCAAAAGGGTTTGTGGTGTATTGTGATGCTTCAAGGGTTGGTATGTGATGTGTATTGATGCAGTATGGTAAGGTAATAGCGTATGCATCTAGGCAGCTCAAGAATCACGAGAAGAATTACTCGACGCATCATTTGGATCTCGCGGCTGTTGTGTTGGCATTGAAGATCTGGCGCCATTATCTTTATGGGGTCCATGTGGACGTGTTCACAGACCACAAGAGTCTTCAGTATTTATTCAAACAGAAGGAATTGAACTTAAGCGGTGGTGGTTGGAATTTCTCAAGGATTATGATATGAATATTTTGTACCATCCAGGGAAGGCGAACGTGGTAGTCGATGCTCTTAGTCGGAAATCCATGGGTAGCTTGGCTCATTTGGAAGCAAGTCAGAGGCCTTTGGCTCGGGAGGTTTATCAGTTGGCCATATTGGGGGTCTGTCTTTCGGCCTCAGATGAGGGGAATGTCGTGGTGCGTAATGGAGCTGAGTCTTCACTTGTAGCGGAAGTCAAAGGAAAGCAATTCAGGGATCCAGCTTTGGCACAGTTGAGGGAAGCAATTTTGAATCACAAGACTTCAGCATTTTCACTCGGCACTGATGACTGTGTTTTGTGGTGCCAGGGGAGGCAATGTGTTCCGGATGTGGATAATCTTCGGGAGAGAGTTATGGCAGAGGATCACAATTCTAGGTATTTTGTACATCCAGGTTCTAGGAAAATGCATCGCGATCTCAAGGGGATTTTCTGGTGGAATGGTATGAAGAGGGATGTGGTGGACTTTGTGGCTAGGTGTCCGAATTGTCAGCAAGTGAAGGCCGAGCATCAGAGGCCCCGTGGGTTGACGCAACTTATGGAAATACCGATGTGGAAGTGGGAGATGATCAATACGGACTTTGTGGTAGGGTTACCCCGCACTCAGCGCAAGTTCGGCTCAATTTGGGTAATAGTTGATCGACTCACGAAGTCAACATATTTCTTGCCAGTCAAGTCCACAGATACTGCAGAACAGTACGCTTAGTTGTATCTCAAAGAAATAGTCAGACTCCATGGCACTCCAGTTTCTATTATCTCGGATCGAGGGGCCCAGTTCACAGCTAACTTTTGGAGGATATTTCAGCAAGGTTTGGGTACTCAGGTAAATCTCAGCACAACTTTCCACGCACAGACGGACGGCTAGGCAGAGCGGACTATTCAGACGATTGAAGACATGTTACGGTCTTGTGTATTAGATTTCAAGGGTATCTGGGATGATCACTTGCCGCTTATAGAATTTTCTTACAATAACAGTTTCCATGCTAGTATTAGATGGCCCCATTTGAGGCATTATACGGAAGGAGGTGTAGGTCGCCGATCGGATGGTTCGAGGTTGGTGAGGCGGAACTGCTAGGACCGTATCTTGTGCACCAAGCTATGGAAAACGTTATAGTCATTCTGGAGATGATGAAGACTGCTCAGAGTCGCCAAAAATCCTATGCAGATGTTCGTCGAAGAGATTTGGAGTTTCAAGTAGATGAGTGGGTACTCTTGAAGTTGTCTCCCATGAAGGGAGTGATGCGATTTGGGAAGAAAGGGAAATTGAGCCCTAGGTATGTCGGGCCATATTGGATTTCTCAACGGATAGGGCAGGTAGAGTATAGGCTGGAATTGCCCCCTGAAATGTCATTAGTGCATCCAGTGTTTCATGTGTCCATGCTAAGGAAGGTAATCGGAGATCCAGTTGGGACCATTGAAATTAATTAAGAATTGTCATGTGAAGAGGTTCCGGTTGCTATTCTTGATAGGCAAGTTCGTAGATTGAGAAACAAAGAGGTCGCTTCAGTTAAAGTATTATGGCAGAGTCAACAAGTCGAAGAAGCCACGTGGGAAGCGGAAAATGAAATGAAAGAGAAATATCCCCATTTGTTTGAATAAGTGTAGTAGTGGTCGTGAGAACTGCCATCTCTAAGCAATTGCACCTTTGTGTCAATTTTTTGTGCAAAAACACCCCACTCTCCTAATTATCCTACTGTTGTGACTTCTCAAATTTGTACTACATTTGTAGGTAATATGAATAGTTGAATTATGTGCAACTCATTATAATAGTTGAATTATGTGCAAATTTGTGGTGTTAAACGAACTATGTGTAGCTGGTTGAAGTAGTTGAATATATACGGCTTGTGGAGATAACCGAATTATGTGCAAAGTGTTGGAGTAATTGAAAATGTGTGAAATTGGTGAAAAGTGCATTCCGGGGGCTCTCTGACAAGTATATAGGCCTAATTACAAGGGAAACTCTGGCAAAATTTTTAGAAAATATCGGAGTTAGTGAAAGTTGGGGGTTGGCATCTTGTGTTTTCAAACCCAAATGATTCCCCGATCCTCATCCGAGGACGAATGATTTTAAGTGGGGGAGAATGTGAAGACCCGTAAAATGTTTAACTAAAAACGATGCTCGGGTAGGCTCCCATGTGGTTATAACTGTAAAAATTCTTTAAAATGGACCTTTTTAAAGTCAAAGTACCCCGGGACTTAAAAGATATAATTTCCCGGAATTGCGCAGATCTGCAGTCCACTATGCGATCGCAGATCTGGTATGCCGCCTGCAAACTGGTTGCATACCTGGACAGTTATTGTCCATTTCAAGGACAGCTATGCGGCCCAAGATGCGATCGCATTTTGAGAATGCGGGCCGCAAAGTTTTAGCATTCTTGCAGAGGGAGTTATGCGACGCACTATGCGATCACATAATAGGTATGAGGACCGGATAGTGGTCGCATACCTGGGCAACCTGCTTTCCTTTTTGGCTCAGCTGAGGGCCATTTATGCGACAGGAATGCGGACCACATAGCAGTAATGCGATCGCATTCCTAACCGCATTTCCTGCTTTAGGGCTTTCTAATTTTAGATTTTAATCCCGACTCTAGTTTAATAAAACACCCATCCCCTTCATTTTAAACATCTATCTAACTAAATTAGAGAGAAGGGGGAGTGAGTTTAGTGAGGGAAAGTCATATTCTTCATCAAATCAGTCCACCACCTCTATGCAGGCCTCGAAATCTTCGAGTAGTCGTGTCTTCTTCACCACAAGAGGTAAGTCTTCACCCTATTTCCCCAAATTCTCAGATGTTAGTTAAGAATAAAACACACATGAAATTGGTTCTTGAAGATAAAACCTAGTACTTACATGCATGTTCATGATCTGTCCTAATATAGCAAGAAGGTGTAAGTTAGAACAATTTTCCACTAAAAAGGGGATTAGAAATCTAAGGGGTCATAGTGTTTGATAAAATGCCCAAATGAATTCAAGATTCCTAATTCTAATATAAATGTGTCGCATTGTGAACTAGATTGACGGCGCTAGACGGTTCAGTGAATTGTGATAGAAATTAAAGGGAATTCCAACTCAAGGTAAGTATGGCTAACTTTAATCTTTGTAGAGTCGCCTTGTTGGTGTCTGAGCATTCGGTATGAGTTCTTATGCATATGTGAATTGATTGTTCTAATGTGTTGAGATGTAAGATTCTATTCTCTGATCGTCCTAGTTGAGTTTCCATGCCACCATGCTATGTGAGATTGTGAAAAGGGTGATTCCATGTGCTTACTCTATCATGTGCAAAACTCGTTATGTGCTTGAACATCTCGATATGAAATGTGCTACCAAACGAAAGAAATGATAACAAATCCAATTGTTGAATGTATCTAAGTGCTAAATGTTGTCTAGCAAATGATGGGAAGTAAATGTGGACTGATTTTATTAAGCTAAATGATTATGGCATACCGTACATGACTTATTGTTTGGTAAAGACTATTGTGAACACATGTTTGTTTGGTTGGTATGAAATTATACTCTTGATCATATGAAGCCTTGTGATTGAATTGTGGGCTATTTTTGTTGCTATGAAATGTGATTGTCCGGTGGGATCCGGTTGCGTGCCGCAACAGGTGAAATAAGGAGGATATGTTGAGAAGTAATAAGGGTGGAATGCGATTGTACTGTGGGATCGGATTAAACATCGCAACAGAAGAAATAATGGTGGAATGATGAGAAGAAATAAGGGAGGAATATGATTCTAAGGTGGGATGGGGTTGCGTGCCGCAACAGGAGAACAATTGAAGTAAGGAACTGTGAAAATCTCATTTGTGATTCTCTGTATCTATATGCAATGATTGTTTGGTTTCTTTGACTTTCTTCTATCTGCGCATTGCTTTGATTTTACTTAGAGTAATGTTTGTTCATACATACTAGTACTGCAATGTGTGTAGTTTATACTGTCTTCTTTTGTATATGTTATGTCATTAAAGGTATAGCCAGGGCCTTGTTGCCGACAAGTTTATGTAAAACTCCTAGTACTCTTAGAGGCTCCGTAGACAATGTGTGGGTTGTATGTATCTATTTTGGGCAATAGCTGCGTTCGGTCAAAATCATGGTCCGTATTGGAAAAGTTGTATGTATTATATATGTTTTTGGATTATCAAATTTTGAAAGTTAAAAGAGGAAAATGAACTTATGGTGTAAATCGTACTATGAAATTAATTCGGCTAATTAGTATGGAACAAGGTATATTATAGACACGGGGCAACGCGTTGGGTAGGAAAGGCAAACCAGGTCCGCTTGACCGGGATCATCCGGTTAGGCGCCGGTCTCGTCCCTCGGTTTTGGGGCTTGACACCGACCCCCAGTTTAATAAAACACCCATCCCCTTCATTTTTAACGACTATCTGACCAAAATAGAGAGAAATGAGAGTGGGTTCTAGTGAGAGAAGTCCCCATCTTCCCCAAATTGGTCCTCCATCTCTACTCAAGCCTGGAATTAATCGAGTAGCCATCATCTTCTTCACCATAAGAGGTAAGTATTCACCCCATTTCCCAAAATTCTCATATTTTAGTTTGAATAGAACACACAAAGGTTGGTTCTTGAATAGGAAAGTAAAAACCTTGCATGCATGTGAACAATCTACCATAATCTAGCAAAGGGAAGTAGGTTAGGGTAATATTTCACTAAAAAGGGGCTAGTTAATATAAAGGATCACATGGTATTTGATAAAATGCCCAAATGAGTTCAAGATTCCTAACTCGAAGTTTGAATGTGGCACATTTATAAATTAGATTGAAGTCGTTAGAAGGTCTGGTAATTTGGGATAGAAATTAAAGGGGAATTCCAACTCGAGGTATGTATGGCTAACTCTAATATTCATAGGATAAACCCGTTGTGGTCATTTTCCGGGTATAACTCTCTTATTGACCTTCTATGGAAATTATGTGCTCTATGTGCTTAATTGAGGAATTCTTGTTTCCATGTTGCTATATGCTACCACCATGATGTCTTGCTAGTGGAATGTATAAATATTGACCATCATGTTCTTCCTTATTGTGTGTGTGCTCCTATTGTATGATGGGTGTGAAAATGTAAAGGGTGGATTGTTATGGAATATGAGTAAGGATATGATGGTAATGATATTAAATGTGAAACATGAGGTTGAACTATTATGAAACACGAAACAATGGATTGGGAAATTGTGAAACATGAATTAATGGATTGGATGGTTATGGAATATGGATTAAAGTATGACTTGTTATGAAATGTGAATCAAAGGGTTCTAATGATATGAAAGATGAATCTAAGAACAATGTGTGTTGGGGATCAAAAAGGTTAAAAATGATGTAAGTGATCTAAAATATCCATAATTGTACTAGGAGAATGTCCTAGGGGCGAGAATGTATATCCGATCTGGTTGGGACCGGACTCCATGTCGTACACATGGATGACTTGATGTTGTGATATGATTATGATATGATGATGATGATCGTCCTCACTATTTCAGTTGAGATGGCCTAGCCGATCGGGCAAGGATCGGACTCCGTGTGTTGTGCACGAGCCACGGCGTTAACCTAGCCGATTCGGGTAGAGATCGGACTCCGTGAGAACAAGCCACTGTGGTTATATGTGATGTGATTGAAATTCGGACCTCACCTAGGATGGCTTAGCCGATCGGGCAGAGATCGGACTCCATGTGATGACGACACGGTGAATCAGTAATAATAATCACAAGATGAAACTTAAAAGTACATTAACCAAAAGATGGCAAAACGGGATGTGGGATGTGGTAATTCTTGTTCTGATATTCCATGTTTCAGTGTACTATTGTATGATGCCTCTGCTCATGTTTTACTATTATTGTTTATCCTATATGGAGTAGGTTCGTTCATACATACTAGTACTATTCAATGGTGCTAACGTCTCTTTTGCTAGGGGCGCTACATCTTTTATATGGATGTAGGTGGTTCCATAGCAGGTAGCTCCAATCGCCGATAGTGGTGCCTTCCCTCCATCTTCTCAAGTGTCTTGGTAATCCCCACTTCTTCTCGGGGCCGTGTGTAGTTCATGTTGGCTCATTTGGTTCATGTCGTCTTCTTTTGAGGTATAGTCGGGGCCTTGTCGCCGGCAAGTCTATGTATACTGTTCGTACTCTTAGAGGCTCCGTATACACTGTGTGGGTTGTATATATATGTATTTAGGTAGCTTTCGTACTCGTTCGTAATCATGATCCCGTAATGTTGTATTTTAGAATGTATGTTTTGGGAAGGTTAAATGTTAAAAGAGGAAAAATGGACTTATGTTGTAAAAGCATGCTTTGATTCCATTTGTGTTGTTTCACTTATAAAATGTACATTATGATCACGGGGTAATGCGTTGGGTAGGAAAGGCAATCCAGGTCAGCTTGGCCGGGTTCATCCGGTTAGGCGTCGGTCTCGTCCTTCGGGTTTGGGGCGTGACAAACTTGGCAGAGCCTAAGGTTTTAAAAGTGTCCTAGGATGTCTCAGAGCCGTGTCTAGTAGAGCCCTTCTTATCGGTGTGTTGTCGACCACATCTATAATTAGGGGGCAGCATGGACATTTAGGAAAATACCCTTTATTGTCATTCTGTATCGTGCGATGTGGTGAAAAGTGAGGTTGTTGTCTCTAACTCGTGCATTCTTCCAACTTGCAGTAGATGGCACCCAAGAAAAGTGCTCGACTCGGCCTAGAGGCCAATGCCACCCCGGGAGTGGTTATAAATTCACCATCTGGTGGTGCGGGCGCGAATGATTCCCCGACCATAAACCAACCTGACTCCTCCACTCCAGGCCAGACTATTCCTATTCCCGCTCCAGTGGAGGGTGCTGAAATCCCTCCCGCTGATACTCCTGACCCACCTCCAACTCCAGCTTCCGGTCCCGTTATTTCTGATGGGGACCTCAGGGGAGCTATCCAGATGTTGACCCAGTTAGTGGCCTCCCAGGCCCAAAGATCAAATATTTCCCCCACATCCTCTAGTGGACAAGGGGATTATTTAGGTTCAGAGTCAACTAGTTTCTACGGTTAGCCCCTCCAGAGTTCACATGCACCGACCTAGAGGCTGATCCTCAGAATTCCATTGATGAGATGTACAAAGCCCTCCGAGTTATGAGGGCTACTGAGACAGAGGGGGTTGATTTGTCTTCCTATCGTCTGAAGGGAGCGGCATATTCGTGGTTGGATATGTGGGAGAGTTACCCTGGAGAGGGGAGCCCTCTGGCGAGGTGGGATGAGTTTGTAGATGCCTTCATGGACCATTTCTTGCCCGCCGAGACAATTGCAGCCCGTGCTACAGAGTTTGAGGTCCTCAAGCAGGGAAACATGAGTGTGTGGGAGTACCATATGGAGTTTGTGCGCTTGTCCAAATATGTTATTCATATGGTGTCAACTATGGAGGGTAGAGTTCGTCGGTTCGTGCAGGGCCTTGGTCCCTTGGTTATTAATGAAGCTGCTATGGCTGCTCTGCATTCAGATATGAACTATGGGAAGATTGTGGGATTTGCCCAGGCTACGGAGGCTCGGAAATTGAAGATAAGGATAGAGAGAGAAAGTAGTAGTAGAGCACGGTCGGCGGGCAACCTTGGGGGTTCTTTTGGAGGAGGGAAACAAGTTCCTAGGAGAGGGTCATCAGGACAATCCCAGTCTCATGCTCAGTCATCAGCTAGTAACCCGCCACCGGGGCGACACCATCATCATCAGCAGGGAGGTCGTTTTGGGACCAGTTCAGGCGGCAGGGGGTTCCATCATCCAGGCCGTCCCGGTGGGAGGTTCCAGCAGCAGAGGGGCCCATGCCCCAAGTGTGAGAGGTTTCATACTGGGCCTTGTTATCTGGATCGGCCAGTATGCTATGGTTGTAGGGTGAGGGGTCATATTCATAGAGACTGCCCTTCATTCGGCCAAGGAGTAGGATGGGGTGCCGCCTAGTCATCTAGTTCTTCAGTTGCTACATCTTCAGCACGCCCACCAGCCCGAGGCCCTACAACACCAGCTGGGCGTAATGCAGCTAGGGGGGGTGCACGAGGTTGGGGAGGAACCAGTCGGTTCTATGCTTTGAGTGGTCGTCAGAGTGCTGAGGATTCTCCAGATGTCGCCACATGTATCCTGACTGTTCAATCTCATGATGTTTATGCTCTTATTGATCCCGGGTCTTCCTTATCATATGTCACCCCTTTTGTTTCTTCGAGTTTTGGGATAGAACACGAACAGCTCCATGATCCATTCTCTGTGTCGACTCCGGTTGGTGAATCTATACGGCCGCGCGAGTCTATAGGAACTGTGTTGTCACAGTGCGTGGTCGAGATACCACGACCGATCTTATTGATTTGGTAATGGTAGATTTTGATTTGATTATGGGAATGGATTCGCTATATTCGTGATTTGCTAAACTCGATTTCCGAACTAGAATTATGAGGCTCGAGTTTCCTAATGAACCAGTTATCGAGTGGGAGGGGAATAATATTGTGCCAAGAGGTAGGTTTATTTCCTT
Organism: Nicotiana undulata; assembly: GCA_005239495.1. NCBI lineage: Eukaryota > Viridiplantae > Streptophyta > Magnoliopsida > Solanales > Solanaceae > Nicotiana > Nicotiana undulata. The sequence goes on from ML250493.1 coordinate 16,352, forward strand.
CCTTAAGGTCTCAAAGATGATCATAAAAGGGTTCTTCTACCATTTGGTCCGGGTTGCAGACACCACTTCGGAGGTGCCTGCTCCCGAGTCTGTGCCATTCGTGAATGAGTTCCTTGAGGTTTTCCCGGATGAGCTTCCTGAGATTCCACCAGATAGAGAGGTCGATTTCTGGATTGATGTATTGCTAGATACGCAGCCAATATCTATTCCACCCTACCGTACGGCGCTAGCAGAATTGAGAGAGTTAAAAGAGCAATTGAGGGATCTTCTAGGAAAAGGTTTCATTAGGCCTAGTGTGTTGCCTTAGGGCGCATCGGTTCTTTTGGTCAGAAAGAAAGATGGATCGCTTCGAATGTGTATTGATTATCGGTAGCTCAACAAGGTCACCATAAAAAACAAGTACCCATTGCTTCGGATAGATGGGTTTGTTCGACCAATTGCAATGTGCTAGGTTTTTCTTAAAGAATGATTTACGTTCCGAGTATCAGCAGTTAAAGATCAGGGAGCAGGATATTCCTAAAACAACCTTCAAACTCGTTATGGGCACTTCGAATTCTTGTTAATGTCTTTTGGGCTAACCAACGCCCCAGCAGCTTTTATGGATCTTATGAATTGGGTTTTCAAACCGTTTATTGACTCTTTCGTGATAGTTTTCATCGACGATGTCCTTGTTTATTCGCGAAGTCAGGAAGACCATGTTAATCACCTCAGAGAAGTTTTGCAGACCTTTCATCAGCACCAGTTGTATGCAAAGTTCTCAAAATGTGAGTTTTGGCTAGAATCAGTCACCTTTTCTGGCCATGTTGTTTCCAGGGAAGGGATTCGGGTTGATCCCCAAAAGATAGCAGCGGTGAAGGATTGGCCTAGACTAACGAGCCTGACAGAGATTCGCAGTTTCTTGGGTTTAACTGGGTATTATCGGAGGTTCGTGGAAGGATTCTCTACTCTCGCCTCCCCATTGACTAAGTTGACTCAAAAAGAAGTTAAGTTCTAGTGGTCTGATGCTTGTGAAAAGAGTTTCCATGAATTGAAATCAAGATTGACTTCGGCACCAGTGTTGACCTTGCCAGAAGGTACAGAGGGGTTTGTGGTGTACTGTGATGCTTCACGGGTTGGTTTGGGGTGTGTGTTGATGCAATGTGGTAAGGTAATAGCGTATGCTTCAAGAAAACTCAAGAATCACGAGAAGAATTATCCGACGTATGATTTGGAGCTCGCAGCAGTTGTGTTTGCATTAAAAATCTAGCGGCATTATCTTTATGGGGTCCATGTGGACGTGTTCACAGATCACGAGAGTGTTCAGTATTTATTCAAGCAAAAGGAGTTGAACTTAAGGCAACGGAGATGATTGGAATTGCTCAAGGATTATGATATGAATATATTGTACCATCCAGGAAAGGCGAATGTGGTGACCGACGCTCTTAGTCGGAAATCCATGGGTATCCTGGCTCATTTGGAAGCAGGTCTGTCACGACCCGAATTTCCACCTTCAGGCCGTGACTGCGTCTAACATTGAACCCGCTAGACAAGCCAACGTGAGCAGTTAAACTAACATGATAACACCCAATTAACAGAATTAACCAAAAAAAATAGTTTACGATTTAGCAGCGGAAATAAATAAAAACAGAACTAAATGGTTTGAACAAATACAATACGTTGTAACAATCCCCGAATCTGGAGTCACTAACTCACAAACATACTAAAAGATTACTACAACCAAGGGCTGAACAATAATTGTATACAACTGTCTTTGAAAATAAATGAGAGAGATAGGAAGGAAGAAAAAGGGATAGAGGAGACGTCAAGGCCCACGAACGTCTGCGGGTCTACCTTGCAATCTCTGAGGTGGACTGATACTCCCTCTAACGATATCCACTGGGTTCGGCTGCGGGATCTGCACAACATAAAGAAGTGCAGGTGTAACATCAGTACAACCGACCCCATGTACTGAGTAAGTGTCGAGCCTAACCTCGGCCGAAGTAGTGACGAGGCTAGACTTAGCAACGATGTACACCTGTCCTATTCTACAACATATAACCCAAATAACAACACAAGAATTAAACAGACAAATTAGGGGAAACAGGAGCAGTTAAAGGGGGTCACCAGTGAGATATGACAGTATATTGATCATGAGAAAACAGATAAGAAGCAGTTTAACAGAAAGTACCAAATAAAGACAAGTTCAAATGCCAGGAATGTAATTAATGGCACGGCATCACCCTTCGTGCTTTTACTCTCTTCCTCACTATGCAAAACATGGTATAATCAATGTAAAACAATCNGCAATAAATGATCAACACGACATGTCCCCTCGTGTGATAAATAACAAACAATCGGCACGGCATGTCCCCTCGTGCGATAAGCAATAAACGATCAACACGGCATGTCCCCTCGTGTGATAAATAACAAACAATCGGAACGGCATGTCCCCTCGTGCGATAAACAATAAACGATCAACACGGCACTAACCTTCGTGCTTAAAATAAATATGAATCGTGGCACGACATCACCCTTCGTGCTTTACACTCTTCCTCACTATGCAATGTAATCAGATATCATGGCACGACATCACCCTTCGTGCTTTACACTCTTCCTCACCAAACAATAACAGGTAAATGGCAAGGAGTACAACATAGAGGAAATAAACAGTTCATAACACCCGGCAAGGGGAAAACATCAATTTGGTAACTCAATAAATGCCCGGCAAGGGTCTCAACTATAACCAATCGCTTCGATTGTATCCTCTACATTTGGATTATCAATCATATCAACACTTTCTCAAACTCAACAGTCAATACTTCCAACAAGAATAGATTACCAGGTAAAGACAATCTCATAATGTGCTAAACATGGAAGGAATATTGCAATTTCTATCAAAATAGACTCACGGGCATGCTTGACACACATTGCATAGGTACTCGTCACCTCACCTATGCAATGAACATGATAATCACTTAGAACATAGCAAATAATACCTATTCCCTCACCGAAGTTAGGCAAGACACTTACCTCGGTCCAAAGTATAGCAATCAACCCTCTAAGACCGTCTTTCCTTTATAATCCGACTCCGAAATAACGTTATCTAGGCATAATTAATTCAATAATATCAATAACAACTCAATAACACAATCCCATAGCGTAGATATTCAATTTCTAGCATTCTTCCAAAATTACCGAAATTTGACCTCGGGCCCACGTGGTCTAAACTCGAGGTTCGGACCAAAACCCGATCACCCATAACCCCACGAGTTCAATTATGTAATTAGTTTTAGGATCCGACCCCAAATTGAGGTTGAATCATCCAATTTTCCCAAAAATCTAACATTACCCAAAAACCCAATTTCTACCTTAATTTTATGATTTTTAGACCTAGTCTTCTAGTGATTAGTGATGGAAAATGGAAGAAAATGGTGTTAAATATACATACCTATGGAGCAATGGAGGAAGGGAAGCTTGAATTTCGCCTATGGTGGTTTGGGGAAGAAGGAAGGAGTGAAGGATGGGAGAAATCCCGAAATGGTTCTGTTTTTGGTTTATTAAAAATCACTGGAGGTATTTACCCTACGCGTTCGCGAGCCACTGGCCGCGTTCGCGAAGGGTTGACAGCTGGACCCTATGCGTTCGCGGAGCCAGGGCCGCGTTCGCGAAGGGTTGACTTCCTAACCTTCCGCGTTCGCGAGCCACTGCCCGCGTTCGCGAAGAGCAACCTAACCGACCCCAGACCCCACCCTTTTAACTCTACGCGTTCGCGAGAGGGGCGTCGTGTTCGCGTAGAGCAGTACCCCCATAGCTCCGCGTTCGCGTAGAACAAAAGTCTACGCCACCCTATTTACCCTTCGCGTTCGCGAACCCTTGGCCGCGTTCGCGAAGGGTATTACACCAGCATCAGAAACAGGCCAAAACACCAGATTTTTCATGCATTTCATACCCCGTTAGCTATTCGAAACTCACCCGAGCCCTCGGGTCTCAAAACCAAAAACACACACGACTCCCAAGACATCCTACAAACTTATTCAAGCTTTTAAATCACCAAAATATCATCAAAAACAAGGAATCAAACCTTAAAACTCATAGAATTTCCTCAAAACTTCATAAAGCTTAACTTTTTTCCAATTTGATCCGAATCACGTCATTTCAAGTCCGTTTTACACCAAATTTCACAGATAAGTCGCATAACATATAATAAACTTGTTCCAGGGTCCGGAACCATAATACGGGCCCGGTAACACGGTTTCCACATCAAAGTTCATTTTCAAAAACCTTTATTATTTTCAGAAAATAATTTTCTTTAAAAATTTATTTCTCGGGCTTGGGACCTCGAAATTCGATTCCGAGCATACGCCCAAGTCCCATATTTTCCTCGGACCCTCCGGGACCGTCACATCACGGGTCCGGGTCCGTTTACCAAAAATGTTGACCAAAGTCAACTTTATTCAATTATTCAATTCAAAATTCCATTTTTATCAAATTTTCACATAGAAGCTTCTCGGTTACCTGCCCGAGCCGCACACGCATATCGAAGTGAGATTAACGGAGGCTTTCAGGGCCTCGGAACACAAATTTAGCTAGAATTACTTAGGATGATCTTTTGGGTCATCACAAGGTCAGAGGCCTTTAGCTCGGGAGGTTTATTAGTTGGCCAGTCTACATTACAAGAAAAAGCTTTATTAGGGACCAGCATTTAGCGACCAGTTTAAAATATGGTCCCTAAAAGTGTATTTATAGGGATGAGAATTTTTTTTGGTCCCTAATATGCTTTTTTTATTTTCTAAATACATGTCAAGATGAATTTTGGTCTATATAAAAGTCAATATCTGGTCTATAATACCGTATTTCAGCGGGTTAGGGCGCGAACGTGAAATTAAATTTAAAAGTAGAAGAATGCTCCAAAAATTAACTTTCACGGTAAAATCCCTCCAAAAATTGACTTTTACCCTAAAATCCTTACGCGACACCATCATCAGATTTCAGAAAGCTTCAACTTCATCACTCATAAGGTTTTCATCTCCAACCAAGTGACTCTACACAAATTATACCATTGGATAGTCCGCTAATCAAGAGTAAGTTTAATTTTTATTCTCTTTTATCTGTTTTGTTTCTTTTTCTTCTTCGTGTTTTTTTGTTTCTTCTTCGTTTTTTTTTGATTTAACCAAAAATCAGAATTGGGTTCTGTAATTTTTTTGTTTCTTTAGTTGTTTTTCTGCAATTGGGTTGTTTTGAGTAGTGATAGTTTTTGTGTGAGTGATAAAAGTGAAAGTATTGGATTTAAAGTTGGGGAATGTAGGTCAAGGAGGGAAAATTGACCAAAATTTTTAAAATACCTAAAACCAAATCAAGGCAGCATGAATTTTTAGAAGCACTGGATTTTCTTTAACACACAAGGAGATGCCTAAATGACACATTTGTCCCAATTCAAGACTTGAATTGAGATCAACTACAAAGGTAATGTATATTTAGGAACTTATTGTTAACTTTGATTAAGGAGTCGAACTGTATTAGGTTTAAATTAAAAAAATGTGAAGGCTTGCTAACCATTTAACCAAGAACGTCTATTAGTTATAAACCTAACCTGAATAATTTTACAAATTATTGCAACTATTGGTTGCCCTTGTTTTTCGCTATAAATACTATTACTTAATCGATCCTTTTATCTCAATGAGCACGAGTGACCAGTTACTCCTTAAAAGTAATTGAATGTAACTGAAAAGTATGCACATAATGTTCCTCTAATGAAGTTAAATGTATTCATTAATGAATGTAACTGAAAATTATGCACACAGCGTTCCTCTAATGAATTTAAATGTATTCATTAATGAAAAACTTATGTTGACATTCGTCAAATAAGAAATCAACAATGCCCTAAGGATACTTTCTGTTGATTTATGCTCAAACCAACTAGAGATCAGGTAATCTAATTTTTTTCATCGGTAACAGGAATCTTGTAATGACTAACTTAGGTGATTAAATACATAAAGAAAATGACTACAGTAATCTTTATTTTTCCATTTTAGTTTCCTCTTTTGTCAGCCATGAAATCTCTTAAGTCGAGGGTGTATCGAAAACAACCTCTTTACCTCCATAAGGTAGGGGCAAGGTCTGCGTACGCATTACCCTCCCCAGACCCCACTTGTCGGATTTCACTGAATTTGTTGTTGTTGAAATCTCTATTTTTTGCCGAATCTCACCACACTTTTGATGACTATAATCCTCGGAATTGAAACGTTGCTACTCGGTCTGTGTTTCATTAAGTTGAACAATTTATGTGACCGGTGAAAGTCAAACCTTAAGGGTTTCTTGTTTTTAAACAAAATCTTGAGATTGAATAGCAAGGCCCTTAACACTTAAATATATAGAGTTTAAAAAAATGTCATTTTTTGTATTTCAATTTCAAATTCAGTTTGTATCAACTACATGTGCATATAAATTTCTTCATTTGTTTGGCTTTTTCTTAACCTTCTTCTTCTTCACGATGAAAACTAAAGTGACAAAGCAACGAACTATAGATGCTGTAATCCTAGTGGGTTGTGAAGTTGAAAAATAATAAGATATAGAAGCCAGAAAATATAGCTAATGTAAAGCGACAAATATAGCTACTTCTTGATCAAATAAAGCTAGTTCTTGATTTAAACAGAAGTTACAAATATAGCTAGTGTCTCACAAGATAACATTCATTACAGTTTTTTAACAGCAGAATGATAGCTATTGTATCCTTTGTTTATTTAAGAAAAATACGACACGAAATCAGTGATTTAACTTTAGAGTGTCTTATGTGTTTTAATTTCTCATTTTATTGAGCAATTATGTATTATATGTTATGCATATCAACTTGTAGTTTATCTCATTTTTGTGAAATTATAGTAAGTGTTGTCATAAAGATGAGTCGGACAAGTTTGATAACTGACTTGACGAAACCTTATTCTTGATGAGTATAGGAAGTAGCTAGATAATTGGTTCATTTGAATGGGAGCCTTTTGCCAACATCAACCAAATAATTTGATAGATTTAATGTAGTTCCAGTTGTTGATCATTCTTTTCCTTATTTATCCCTCTAGAATTGAAATTACAGGATAGTTGAAATTGAAATTGAATATATGCTAAAGAAATTGAACCTCAAGGCATATATGCTAAAGAAATTACAGGATAGTTGTCATTTATGCTCTGCATTTATCCATATTCACAGAATCGCAGGACAATTTCTTCTTGACTATATTGGTAAGTGTGGGTACCAGCTTTAGACAAAAAGAATATATGGCTGATGCATTAGGTTCAACTTGTGGAGTATCTTATATGTAAATCAGGTTCTAAAAGCAATGGATTGTCATATACTTTTTCTTTCTTAACATTGAATTCTGAACTCTTATTCTTTGAGAATTGTACCTCCTGTTCATAAGGGCTCTTTTTTCCAACGTTTTTTTGTCTTTCTTTGTTGTCTAACTTTGATGAGAATCTAAGTCTCATTTGAGATCTGAAATTTGTGAGTTGAACCATGAAGTCATCTGATTTGTTTGTGACTTGAAATGACTGTGACTATCACGTTGTGGAGGCAAGTTCGTTCATTAGGTTTTAGTTGTTGTTTACATGTTTATTGCTTTGTCCCTCTATATAGCTTAAAATTAGGGGTGGGCATAAAATTCGAAAACCGAACCGGACCAAATTAGTTCGGTATTTCAGTATCGGTTCATCGGTTTTTCGGTACTAATCCGGTATTAATTTTTTCATAATTTGTTACTTCGGTACGGTTCTCGATATCGAACTTTCGATACTTCGGTGAAGCGAAATACCGAAGTACCTATCTTTTGAAAAAAAAGGGAGTTGTTCTTTAAGCAAATAATGGTTTTTGTTGTTTCCAAAATCTTATAAAAAGGTTATTTCTTACTCTAAAAAATGCAAACATTTATGTTAGAGATATATAACTAGGTCTGAGTCATCTTTTGACGAAGCTTTCTTAAATTTTATGACAGTGCACTAGTTTTTTATCCTATGGTCGAAGAACTTCCTTTGTCTTAAGATGCCTATATATAGGAATGATGGTGGTAGTATATATGTACTATGTATTATGTAATGCCTCCAGAGCACATTAAAACTATAGATTGTCCAAAATTAGATAAATCCATGCTTACAAACATCCCCTTTTTGGACTATTATCCCAACATTTGTGGAACATAGTAATGTAGCCCAATTTTTTGTGCTTCAAATTGTAATTCTTCTCTGAATTAGTGTAGTGTGGTTGATGTCTTTTTGCCGTTTCTTCTTTATCTCTAATTCTTTCATTAGAAAATGCATTAGATAACTAATCTTACCTCTGGAAATACAGAACAGAACACATTAGAAAAAATGATCTTATATTCTTATGTGAAATCTTGAATTAGAATTCACCATTTTTTCATTTACAAAGACTTGGTACGATACCGAAACCGTACCGAAATCGTACCGAACCAAACAAGAAAATATCGAACCGTATCGAACAATTTTGGTACGTTATTTGGTATGCACGATTGATGAACCATATATCGAAGTACCGTACCGAAATTCTTAAATACCGTACCGAAGTACCGAACGCCCACCCTGTAACGACTCGGTCGGTCGTTTTGAGAGTTAGCGCCCTGATTCCCTAATAATTGCTTCTCCCATGTCTAATTATGTTAATGGAACTTGTCAGAGCGTTGAGTGGTGAAATTTGGAGTGATTTAGGACACATAGTCCTTTAATGTGAATTTCAGCTTTAGAAATTGGACCGTAGCTAGAGATGTATGAAGACGGATTTGGAATGGAATTCCGTCGACTCCGTTAGCTCCGTTGAGTAATTTCCGGGTTAGGAGCGTGTTCGAAATGTGTTTTCGAGGTCGGTTGTAGATTTAGGCTTGAATTGGCGAAAGTAAGAATTTCGGCGATTTCGGCCGATATGTGAGATTTTGATATCGGACTCGGAATGGAATTTCGAAAGCGACAGCAGGTCCGGAATGTCATCTATGACCTGTGTGCAAATTTTGAGGTCTTTCGGATAAGTTTAGACGTGTTTCGGCGTGGAATGTGAATTCTTGAAAATTCCTAAGTTCTTAGGCTTGAATCTATGCATAATTGGTGATTTTGATGTTATGGTATGTGTTGTTTTAGGCTCGACTAAGTTTGAATAAGGTAATTGGGTCAGATGGTAGGTTTGGTTGAGGTCCCGGGGGCCTCGGGGTTGTTTCGGATGCCCAACGGGTGAAATTGGAGCCTTATGTGCTGTTGAACCAGACCTGTTTTTGGTGTCTCACATTTGCGATGGGTTTTCCGCAGGTGCGACCGGCCTGGTCGCAGGTGCCGTTATGAGTGGGGTGGCCAGTGGTCGCAGGTGCGACCTGGGTTCCGCAGGTGCGACCAAACGACCGCAGGTGCAGCCCCAGGTGATCTTAAGTGATTTTCGCACCTGTGATGGAATTTTCGTAGGTGCGGCACTGCAGGTGCGGTTAAAGGGATCGCAGGTGCGAGATCCCTGTGTTGTTTATTCCAAAATTTGAGGGGTTGAAATTCATAAGTCTAAAATCGTTTGAGAGCTCGGGAATTGGTGATTTTCAGTGGGATTTGAAGAGAAAGATCATAGGTAACGTTTTCTAATCCTAATCCATTGTTAGACCATTAATCCACATCGTTTTCCTTAATTTAATTAGCAAAAATGGGTGAAAACCCATGGAAACTTGATGAAACTCCCCACCTAAAAATCTGAGAATTTAGGGAGTAGTTGCAGGAGTTGCTTGGCAAAGATTTCATCAGGCCCAGTGTATCAACTTGGGGTGCTCCAGTGTTATTTGTGAAGAAAAAGGATGGTTCGATGCGTATGTGCATCGACTACCGGCAGCTGAATAAGGTGACAGTGAAGAACAAGTACCTATTGCCCCGCATTGATGATTTATTTGACCAGTTACATGGTTCTAGGGTGCTCTCCAAGATTGATCTTCGTTTTGTCATCAGTTGAAGATTCGCGAGCTGGATATCCCGAAGACTGCATTCAGGACCAGATATGGACACTATGAGTTCCTTGTTATGTTATTTGGGCTGACCAATGCCCCAGCAACCTTCATGCACCTGATGCACAACGTATTTCGGCCGTATCTTCATACTTTTGTCATCGTATTCATTGACGACATCCTGGTATATTCTCAGTCCCGAGAGGACCATGAGCAACATTTTAGGACCGTGCTTCAAACCTTGAGAGAGAAGAAGTTGTATGCGAAATTCTCTAAGTGTGAATTTTGTCTTGATTCTGTGGCATTCATAGGCCATGTGGTATCTTCGGATGGGACCAAGGTAGGTCTGAAAAAGGTGGAGGCAATGCAGAGTTGTCCTAGACCGTCTTCAGCTACTGAGATTCAAAGTTTCCTCGGTTTGGCCGGGTATTATCGCTTTTTTGTGGAGGGATTTTCATCAATTTCAGCACCCATGACCGGATTGACCCAGAAAGGTGCGCCTTTTATATGGACTGAGGAGTGTGAAGAGATCTTTCAGAAGCTCAATACAACCCTGACTACAACTCCAATATTGGTATTACCTACAGGTTCGGGGTCCTATACAGTCTATTGTGACGCTTCGAGGATTGGCCTAGGAGTAGTGTTGATGCAGGACGGTAGAGTGATTGCCTACGCGTCCAGACAGTTGAAGGTGCACGAGAAGAACTACCATGTGCATGATCTTGAGTTGGCAGCGATTGTTCACGCCCTGAAGATATGGCGTCATTATATATACGGGGTTCCTTGTGAGATCTTCACGGATCATCGGAGTTTGCAGCACATTTTCAGGTAGAAAGATCTCAATTTGCGCTAGTATAGGTGGTTGGAGTTGCTCAAGGATTATGACATCACTATATTATACCACCCGGGGAAGGCCAATGTGGTGGCCGACGCCTTGAGTCGCCGGACGGAGAGTTTGGGTAGCTTGGCATACCTTCGTACATCGGAGAGGCCCTTAGCCTTGGATGTTCAGTCCCTAGCCAGTCAGTTCGTGAGGCTGGATCTTTCTGAGCCTCACCGGGTATTTGCTTGCGTGGTCGCTCGATCTTCTCTTTATGACCGCATTTGGGAGCCCCAATATGATGATCCCAACCTTCGAACTCTTTGGGATAGAGTTCAGCGGGATGGTGTCAGGGATATGACCATAGGTGATGATGGTGTGTTGAGGCTGCAGGACCATATTTGTGTGCCCGATGTAGATGGACTTCGGGAGTTGATTCTTGAGGAGGCTCATAGCTCGTGGTACTCCATTCATCCCGGTACCGCGAAGATGTACCAGGATCTGAGACAGTACTATTGGTGGCGGAGGATGAAGAAGGATATAGTGGAGTTCGTAGCCAGATGCCTCAATTGTCAGCACGTCAAGTGTGAGCATCAGAGACTGGGAGGGTTACTTCAGCAGACTAGGCTTCCAGAGTGGAAGTGGGAGCGAATCACCATGGACTTTGTGGTTGGACTTCCTCGGACTTTGGGGAAGCATGATGTTATTTGGGTGATTGTGGACCGGCTGACCAAATCATCCCACTTCATTCCAGTGTTGACTACATATTCTTCTGAGAGGTTGGCCCATATCTACATTCGAGAGATAGTCCGGTTGCACGGTGTACCAGTATCTATTATATCAGATCGAGGTCCTCAATTCGCCTCGCACTTCTGGAGAGCCTTGCATTGTGAGTTGGGTACCCAGATCGACCTCAGTAAATCATTCCACCCTCAGATGGACGGACAGTTTGAGCACACGATTCAGATTCTTGAGGATATGCTCCGTGCTTGTGTGATGGATTTTGGAGGATCATGGGATCAGTACTTGCCTCTTGCAGATTTTGCTTATAACAACAGTTACCAGTCCAACATTCAGATGGCACCGTTCGAGGCTCTGTATGGTAGGCGGTGCAGGTCTCTAGTGGGATGGTTTGAGCCGGGCGAGGCCCGATTATTGGGTAGAGATTTGGTCCAAGATGCCCTGGACAAGGTGAAGGTGATCCAGGAGAGACTTTGCACAGCTCAGTCCAGGCAGAAGAGCTATGCGGACCGGAGAGTTCGTGACTTGGCATTTATGACTGGTGATCGAGTTTTGCTTCGAGTATCGCCTATCAAAGGCGTCATGAGATTCAGAAAGAAGGGTAAGCTGAGTCTGAGGTTCATTGGTCCTTTTGAGGTGTTGCAGCGGGTTGGGGAGGTTGCTTATGAGTTGGCCTTGCCTCCCAATCTGGCAGGGGTTCATCCGGTATTCCACGTTTCCATGCTTCGGAAGTATCACGGGGACCCGACCCATGTTTTGGATTTCACCTCAGTCCAGTTGGACAAGGATCTATCATATGTTGAGGAGCTTGTTGCTATATTGGACAGGCAGGTCAGGAGGCTCAGATCGAAGAATATTGCCTCAGTCAAGGTTCAGTGGAAGGTCATCCGGTCGAGGAGGCAACTTGGGAGACCGAGCAAGATATGCGGAGTCAGTACCCTCATTTTTTCACAGCTTCAGGTATGTTTCTATACTCGTTCGAGGACGAACGTATTTTCTTAAGAAGGGGAGAATGTAACGACCCGGTTGGTCGTTTTGAGAGTTAGCGCCCCGATTCCTTAATAAATGCTTCTCCCATGTCTAATTATGTTAATGGAACTTGTCGGAGCGTTGAGTGGTGAAGACTCGGAATGGAATTCCGTCGACTTCATTAGCTCCGTTGAGTGATTCCGGGGTTAGGAGCGTGTTCGGAATGTGTTTTCGAGGTCGGTTGTAGATTTAGGCTTGAATTGACGAAAATTAGAATTTCGGCGATTTCGGCTGATAGGTGAGATTTTGATATCGGACTCAGAATGGAATTCCGAAAGCGACAGCAGGTTCGGAATGTCATCTATGACTTGTGTGCAAAATTTGAGGTCATTCGGATAAGTTTAGACGTGTTTCGGCGTCGAATGTGAATTCTTGAAAATTCCTAAGTTCTTAGGCTTGAATCTATGCATAATTGATGATTTTGATGTTATGGGATGTGTGTTTTTAGGCCCGAACAAGTTTGAATGAGGTAATTGTGTCAGATGGTAGGTTTGGTTGAGGTCCCGGGGGTCTCGGGGTTATTTCGGATGCCCAACAGGTGAAATTGGAGCCTTATGTGCTGCTGAACCAGACCTGTTTCTGGTGTCTCGCACTTGCGATGGTTTTTCCGCAGGTGCGGCCGGCCTGGTCGCATGTGCGGTTGTGAGTGGGGTGGCCAGTGGTCGCAGGTGCGGTACCGCAGGTGCAGCCCCAGGTGATCTTAAGTGATTTCCGCACCTGCGATGGAATTTCCGCAGGTGCGGCACCGTAGGTGCGGTTAAAGGGACCGCAGGTGCGAGATCCCTGTGTTGTTTATTCCAAAATCCAAGGGTTTTAAATTCATAAGTCTAAAATCGTTTGAGAGCTCGGGAATTGGCGATTTTCAGTGCGATTTGAAGAGAAAGATCATAGGTAATGTTTTCTAATCCTAATCCATTGTTATACCATTAACCCACATCGTTTTCCTTAATCTAATTAGCAAAAATGGGTGAAAACTTATGGAAACTTGATGAAACTCCCCCAACAAAAAATATTGAGAATTTAGGGAGATTTTGACATCGGATTTCGATGATTCTTGTTCGAGTGAGTTTGTGAGTGAACGGGTGTCCGGAAAAATATAACTTTACCCGTTCCGAGACGTGGGCCCGAGGGGCGTTTTGGTAAAAAATTCTAATTTCGCGTATTAGCTTCGAATTATTAGTTATTTTGATTTCTTGAAATGATATTTACCTTATGCAATCGAATTGAATAGATTCGGGCCACCCGGAGTTGGATACTCTGGCAAGAGCGTGATTATTGGTTGATTAGCACAGTCGATGTAAGTGGCTTGCCTAATTCTGTGTTGGGGAATTTCCCTTAGGCATTTATAACTGATTTTTGATATAAAAACCCCGTGTACGTGAGGTGACGAGTACGTGCACGGGATATTTTCACTAATTCCATTGTTTCCTTCCATGACATACTTCATCTTCTATTCCTATATTATTCCTGTTATTAGTTTACTGATTAGTGACTTAAGATTTTATCGAGTCAAACAATTTTACCTGATTTTCCACTCGTTACTATTATTTGAAACTGGTTTAAGTACTTTACTCTATATTTGCCAGTTGTTTTTCCCTACACTTTTGAATTACGCTATATCTGAAATACGCCTCGCATTACATATTTACATTAGGACTGCGGGCTATGACCTGAGACTTTCCCTTGCATTGCATTGCATATTTACATTGGGACTGCGGGCTATGACCTGAGACTTTCCCTTGCATTGCATTGCATATTTACATTAGGACTGCGGGCTATGACCTGAGACTTTCATTTGCATTGCATTGCATATTTTCATTGGGACTATGGGCTATTACTTGAGACTTTCCCTTGCATTGCATTGCATATTTACATTGGGACTGCGAGCTATGACCTGAGACTTTCCCTTGCATTGCATTCCATATTTACATTGCGACTGCGGGCTGAGACCTGAGACTTTCCCCTGTATTGCACTGCACGACTATCTACTGATTCATATGCTGTGCGGAATTGAGGTTTATTACATTTGTTTCTTCCGGTTCACTTTACTTTCCGTTAATTATTACTGCCTTACTTAACTGTTAATTATATCTGTTTATTTTTGCAAACTCAGTAGAGCCGCAACCTGACCTCGTCACTACTTGACTGGGGTTAGGCTTGGCACTTACTGAGTACCGAATGTTGAGTACTCACGCCCTTTCCTGCGCATATTTTCCCCATGTGCAGATCCAGGTACCGGTACACAGCGCTTCAGCTAGGAGTACCCAAGCAACATTCTTGGAGACCGTGAGGTAATTCTGCCGCGTCCGCAGAATCCCACGTGTCCACGTCTACTCCATCATAGACTTAGTAGATAGCCAGACATACATTTCTTTATTTCCGTTGTATAGAGCTCACTTGTGTAAAGCTTGTGATTGTGATGTTCCGGGTTTTGGGAAAAGTATAAGTTATAGCAGCCTAGCGGCTAGCTCTTAGTATTATTGTCTCTTTACTGTTTCCATTTCTGTTTCGTCTTACTTCCGAGATTGTTAGGCTTACCTAGTCGTAGAGATTAGGTGCCGTCGCGAGACCGTTCAGAGGGTAAAACGGGTCGTGACACACCCCTACTTAAGACAACTTTTTCAAGTGATGAAAGGGAACAATGGTGTCTAGCCATTAATTTTTTTTGTTTTGCCTATTTTTTCTCTGTCTAGCCTTGATTTTGTTCCGTCAACATTGTTATATTTTTTCTAACTAAAACTTCTTATTCTTCTACAGGATTTGGATATTGAAGTTCAAAGAAGCAGACTTTTGAATTGACCATCTTTTTGCTGGGAATGTCAAGAAAATTTTACATGTCAATCAAGGGATATTAGTGATATGTAATTTTTCTATAAATGTTTATGAACACAATATTGTGACTAGCTTACATCATTGATGTACGATGCAACTATTTGATGATGATCATTTTTGATAATATTTTATGAAAACAATATCATCTTTATAATAATATACACAATTTTCTAGTTGCAAATTGAATGTGATCTAGGGACTTGTGACTTGTTTCTTTAGGGCCTAGACTATTAGTCCTTGAATTTGGAGTAGAAAAGTTGGCTGTTAAATCTGCATCTTTGTAGTTTTGCATTGTTCGACTTATTTCAGCTTTGATCTTCTCACAAAAGATATAACGACCAGCTTCTAACTGGCCGCGAAAGTACTGTTTGACGACCATATTTAAACTAGTCGCAAAAATAGTCTAAGGATCAGGAATGTAGTCCCTAAAATATGCAAATAGGCACAAGAAACATGGTCCTTAAAAATCATTTAAGGGATAGTTTTAAAACTGGCCACGAAACAGTTTTAATGACCAACACCGCATCTCGTCCTTAATGAGCTTTTGCGGCGGAAGCTATAAAGACCAGATTAGGTGGTTGCTATTGACCATTTGGGACCAACTCCTTACTTTTAGGGACCAGGTTTCTCTTCGCTATTGAGCATTTTTCTTATAGTGCTAGGGGTCTGTCTTTCGACCTCAGATGAAAGGGATGTCGTGGTATGTAATGGAGTGGAGTTCACTTGTAGCGGAAGTCAAGGAAAATAAAATCAGGGACCCAACATTGGCACAGTTGAGAGAGGCGATTCTGAATCACAAGAATACAACATTTTCACTCGGCAATGATGACGGTGTTTTGCGGTGCCAAGGGAGGCTATGTGTTCCGGACATGGAAGATCTTCGGGAGAGAGTAATGGTAGAGGCTCACAATTCTAGGTATTCCATACACCCAGGTTCTACGAAAATGTATCACGATCTCAAGGAGATTTATTGGTGGAATGGTATGAAGAGGGGTGTGGCAGACTTTGTGGCTAAGTGTCCGAATTGTCAGCAAGTGAAGGCTGAGCATCAGAGGCCCGGTGGGTTGGCACAGCTTATGGAAATACCAACATGGAAATGGGAGATGATCAATATGGACTTTGTGGTGGGGTTAGCCCGCACTCCGTGTAAGTTCGACTCAATTTGGGTGATAGTGGATCGCCTCACGAAGTCAGCGCATTTCTTGCCAGTAATGTCTACCGATACTGCAGAACAGTACGCACAGTTGTATATCAAAGAAATAGTCAGGCACCATGGCACTCCAGTATCTATTATTTCGGATCGAGGGGCCTAGTTCACCGTTATCTTTTGGAAGAAATTTCAGCAAGGTTTGGGTACGCAGGTAAATCTCAGCACAACATTCCACCCGCAGACTGATGGGCAAGCAGAGCGGACTATTCAGAAGCTTGAAGACATGTTGCGAGCCTGTGTACTTGATTTTAAGGGTAGCTGGGATGATCACTTGCCGCTTATAGAGTTTGCTTACAACAACAGTTTCCATGCTAGTTTTTAGATGGCCCCATTTGAGGCATTGTACGGAAGAAGGTGTTGGTCTCCAATTGGATGGTTTGAGGTTGGAGAGGCAGAATTGCTAGGACCGAATCTTGTGCATCAAGCTATGGAGAAGGTTAGAGTCATTTCAGAGAGGTTGAAAACTGCTCAGAGTCGTCAGAAATCTTATTCGGACGTTCGTCGTAGGGATTTGGAGCTTTAAGTAGATGATTGGATATTCTTAAAGGTATCTCCCATGAAGGGAGTCATGCGGTTTGGAAAGAATGGAAAGTTGAGCCCAAGGTATGTCTTACCGTATATGATCGCCCAGAGGATATGACATGTAGTGTATAGGCTGGAGCTGCCCCCTGAGATGTCATTAGTGCACCCGGTGTTTCATGTGTCCATGCTGAAGAAAGTAATTGGAGATCCGTCTGCCATCGTACCAATTAAGACTGTTGAGGTCAATGAAGAGTTGTCATATGAAGAGGTTCCCATCGCTATTCTTGGTAGGCAAGTTCGTAAGTTGAGAAACAAGGAGATTGCTTCGGTTAAAGTGTTATGGTGGAGTCAACAAGTCGAGGAAGCCAAATGGGAAGCGGAAAATGAAATGAAAGGGAAATGCCCTCGTTTTTTTGAATAAGTCAGGTAGTTGTTTATGAAAGTTGTCATCTATAAATTTTGTGTCATATCTTGTGTAAAACCACCCCACTTACCTAGTCCCCCTTCTCTTATGAATCCTCAACTTTGTACTATATCTGTATATATTGTGTTAGCTGAATTATATGCAATTAATTGAAATAGCAAAACTAAGTGCCATTCGTTGTATTACCTGAACTATGTGGAACTTGTTGAAATATGTTTCGGGAGCCCTCTGATAAGTGGATAAGCCTATTTACAAAGGAAACTCTGGCAAATTTTTTAGGAAATATCGGAGTTAGTGAATATTGGGGGCTGGTATCTTTGTGTTTTCTTACCCAAATGACTCCCCAAATCCTCATCGAGGACGAATGATTTTAAGTGGGGGAGGATGTAAAAACCCATAAATTTTTTGAACTAAAAATGATGCCCGGGTAGGCCCCCATGTAGTTATAACAGTAGTAATTCTTAAAATGCACCCTTTTAGAGTAAAAAGTACCCCAGGACTTAAAAGATATAATTTTCCAGATTTGCGCGGGTCTGCGGTCCACTATGCGATCACATATCAGGTATGCGGACCGCATAGGGGTCGCATACTTGGACAGTTTTCTGTCCATTTTGAGGACACTATGCGGCCCAGAATGCGATCGTATTTCACGAATGCGGGCTGCATAATTGTCACATTCTTGCACCTTTATTTTTGAGGAGGGAGTTATGCGACGCACTATGCGATCACATGACAGGTATGCGGACCACATAGTTGTCAAAGAAGGTATGCGGTCAGGAATGCGATCGCATTCCTGACCGCATACCTTCTTTGAGGCTTCTAATTTCTAATTTAAAAACCCGACCCCCAGTTTAATAAAACACCCTTCCCCTTCATTTTTAATGACTATCTGACCAAAATAGAGAGAAGTGAGAGTGAGTTCTAGTTAGAGAAGTCCACATCTTCCCCAAATTGGTCCTCCATCTCTACTCAGGCCTGGAATTAATCGAGTAGCCATCATCTTCTTCACCATAAGAGGTAAGTCTTCACCCCATATCCCTAAATTCTCATATTTTTGTTAGAATAGATCACACATAAGTTGGTTCTTGAAGAGGAAAGTTAAAACCTTGCATGCATGTGAATAATCTACCATAATCTAGCAAAGGGAAGTAGGCTAGGGAAATCTTTCACTTAAAAGGGGCTAGTTAATATAAAGGATCACATGGTATTTGATAAAATGCCCAAATGAGTTCAAGATTCCTAACTCGAAGTTTGAATGTGTCACATTGTAAATTAGATTGAAGGCTAAAGGTCCGATGATTTGGGATAGAAATTAAAGGAGAATTCCAACTCGAGGTATGTATGGCTAACTCTAATCCTCATAGGATAAACCCGTTGTGGTCATTTTACGGGTATGACACTCTTATTGACCTTATATGGAAATTATGTGCTCTATGGGTGTGAAAAATGTAAATGATTGATTATTATGGAATATGAGTAAGGATATGGTTATGATGTGGAATTTGAAACATGAGGTTGAACTGTTATGAAACACGAAACAATGGATTGGGAAATTGTGAAACATGAATTAATGGATTGGATGGTTATGGAATATGGATTAAAGGATGAATTATTGTGAAATGTGAATCAAAGGAGTCTAATGATATGAAAGATGAATCAAAGAACAATGTGTGTTGGGGATCAAAGAGGTTAAAAATGATGTAAGTGATCTAAAATATCCATAATTGTACTAGGATAATGTCCTATGGGTGAGAAGGCCTATCCAATCTGGCTGGGATCGGACTCCATGTCGTACACATGGATGACTTGATGCTGTGATATTATTATTATATGATGATGATTATTGTCCTCACTATTTTAGTTTAGATGGCCTAGCCGATCGGGCAGATATCGGACTCCGTGTGCTGTGCACGAGCCACGGTGTTAGCCTAGCCGATTCGGGCAGATATCGGACTCCGTGAGAACAAGCAAAGGTGGTTATATTTGATGTGATTGAAATTCAGACCTCACCTAGGATGGCTTAGCCGATCGGGCAGAGATCGGACTCCATGTGACAATGACACGGTGGATCAGTAATAATAATAACAAGATGAAACTTAAAAGTACATTAACCAAAAGATGGCAAAACAGGATGTGGGATATGGTAATTCTTGTTGTGATTTTCCATGTTTCAGTGTACTGTTGTATGATGCCTCTGCTCATGTTTGACTATTATTGTTTTCCTGTCTGGAGTAGGTTCGTTCATACATACTAGTACTTTTCTATGGTGCTAACGTTACTTTTGTCGGGGGCGATACATCTTTCATATGGATATAGGTGGTTCCATAGCCGGTAGCTCTGATCGCCGATAGTGGAGCCTTCCCTCCATCTTCTCAGCAGTCTTGGTGAGACCCACTTCTCCTCGGGGCCGTGTGTAGTTCATGTCTGCTCATTTTGTTCATGTCGTCTTCTTTTGAGGTATAGTCGGGGCCTTGTCGCCGACAAGTCTATGTATACTATTCGTACTCTTAGAGGCTCCGTATACACTGTGTGGGTTGTGTGTATATATATATATATATATATATATATATATATATATATATATTGGGTATCTATCGTACTCGTTCGTAATCATGATCCCATATCGGGAATGTTGTATTTTAGAATGTATGTTTTGGGAAGGTTAAATTTTGAAAATGTTAAAAGAGGAAAAATGGAATTATGTTGTAAAAGCATGCTTTGATTCCGTTTCTGTTGTTTCACTTATAAATGTATATTATGATCACGGGGTAATGCGTTGGCTAGGAAAGGCAATCCAGGTCCGCTTGGCCGGGTTCATCCGGTTAGGTGCCGATCTCGTCCCTCAGTTTTGGGGCGTGACAACATTTCTCGGGGTTGAGCTTCATGTTGTACTTTCTTAAGATGTCGAACATTGCCTGCAAATAAGTCAAATGGTCCTCTGCGCGCAAGGACATAACTAGCATGTCATCAATGTAAACTTCCATAGATTTGTCTATCTGATGTTCGAACATCTTATTAACTAAGCGTTGATATGTAGCTCCTGCATTTTTTAGCCCGAAGGGCATTACATTATAGCAATACGTACCATACTTTGTGATGAACGAAGTGTTTTCCTGGTCATCCGGGTTCATTTGAATTTGATTATACCCGGAGTAGGCATCGAGAAAAGTAAGGATCTCGTCGCCAGTCGTGGCATCGATCAGTTAATCGATGTTGGGAAGTGGGAAAGAATCTTTAGGGCATGATTTGTTCAAATCTGTATAGTCAACACACATTCTAAGTTTGTTTCTCTTTTTAGGGACTACCACAACATAAGCTAACCACTCCGGATATTTTACTTCCTTAATGGATCATATCTTGTGAAGTTTGGTTACCTTATCTTTGATGAACGCATGCTTTACCTTGCACTTAGGTCTCGTCTTTTTTTTAGCGGTTTAAATTTGGGATCGACACTTAGTCGATGGGTGGTTATCTCCGGTGGGATCCCTGTCATATCTAAGTTGGACCAAGAAATGCAGTCAATGTTATCGATAAGGAATTGAATGAATTTTTCCCTGTGTTTGGGGGTTAGTCCCGTCCCTAGGTATACCTTTAGTTCCAGCAGATACTCGATCAATATAACCAGCTGGAGTTCTTCGATCGCGGACTTCGTCGCATCTGACTCTTCGGGGGCGATGAAGGCTCGAGGGATGAGGAAATTTTCTTCTTCGTCCTCGACCACCTGTTCATCGATCACCCGTCCCTCGGACTCAACCGAGGGTATGGGCTGTGATTGCTATTTTGCTACCTGTTTGTCCTTCGACTTTTCTGATATGGATGGTGTCGATACCGGTGCCAAGTCGTGTACTACAAATATTTCATTAGCTGCATGTAGCTATCCATATACTGTTTTCACGCCATCCTTTGTTGGGAACTTCATCATTTGATGAAGGGTCGATGGCACTGCCCTAATGCTATAGATCCATGGCCTTCCAAGCAAAGCATCGTACTTTATGTCACCTTCGATGACATGAAACTTAGTGTCTTGTATGGTTCCAGCCACGTTGACTGGGAGGATAATTTCCCCCTTTGTTGTTTCACTTTCCATGTTGAAGCCATTCAAGACTCAAGATGTTGGTATCATTTGGTCGAGTAGCCCGGGCTGCTCCACGACCCTTGACCTTATTATATTTGTTGAACTACCTGGATCCACGAGAACACGTTTAACTTGTACTTTATTAAAAAGGATAGAAATTACCAGTGCATCGTTGTGAGGCTGAGATAAGGCCTCGACGTCTTCCTCGTAGAATGTGAGAGTGTCCTCGGGCATGTAGTCCTGAGTCCTCTTCTCCCTAGCGATGGATACTTTGGTACGTTTGAATATGGGTCCCTATGGGACGTCAACTCCACTGATGATCATGTGAATGACATGTTGAGGTTCTTCAGGTTCATTCTTCCTGTTTGCGTCTCTTTCTCAAAAATAGTTCTTGGCCCTGATGTTGAGAAATTCCCAAAGTTGCCCCTCGTTGAACAATCGAGCTACCTCCTCTCTAAGCCTTCTGCAATCCTCGGTCCTATGCCCATGAGTACCATAATACTTGCACATCAAGTTGGGGTTCCTATGAGAAGGATCAGTCTGTATGGGCTTGGGCCATCTAGTATCTCTAATTTTGCAAATGGCTGATATGATACCCGAGGCATCGATGCTGAAGTTGTACTCTGATAATCGGGGTGCCTCCACTGGTCCTGAGTGCCTATCAAACCCAGTTTTGCTCATGAATCCCCGGGAACTTTGACCTCGATCTGCCCTTCGATCATTCTGAGGTATGTTACGCCCCGAAGTGTTCCTTTGATCATCGATGTATGGATGATATATTTCCTTATTCGACCTTGGCTCCCTGTCTGCATTTCTCGACTCCTTTGCTAATAACCTGCTTGGATAAATTGAGCCCAAGGTGGCTCCCAACTGGTCATCCTCGACCCTAATTTTTGATTGGTACCTGTTATGTACATCCGGCCAAGTCACGGCAAGATATTCGATCAAGTTCTGCTTCAAAATCCTCGAATCTATCAAACTTCATACATTTAGCCCCTAAGTGAATGTTTGTACGGCCCAGTCATCGGAGACTGGTGGTGACTCGATTCGTTCTGACTGGAAACGGGATACAAATTCCCTCAACATCTCGTTCTCCCTTTGCTTGATGTTGAATACATCGGACTTCCTTATTGCAACCTTTATGGCACCAACATGTGCCTTTACAAACGAGTCTGCCAACATGGCAAACGAATCAATAGAGTTCGGGGTAGGTTATGGTACCAAATCATGGATACTTTAGACAGGGTTTCCCCAAACGTTTTTAGCAAAAAAGACTCAATCTCATCGTGTTCCAAATCATTCCTTTTTATGCCACGAGTGTATGTGGTGACCCGCTCGTTGGGATCAGTGGTCCCATTATATTTTGGGATGTCTGGAATCCGAAACTTGTTTAGAATGGGCTTTGGGGCCGCGCTATGGGGAAATGGTTTTTGTACAAACTTCTTCGGATCCAGTCCTTTCAAAACCTGAGGTGCTCCCTGTATCTGGTCGACCCTCTAGTTGTATGTAGCCTTTTTGTCGTTGTACTCAATCCTTTTTTCTCCCTACTCGATCCTCTTAGTGAGTTCCTTGAGCATTCTCATGACGGTGGAGTAACTTCCTGACCCATTGTTGCTTGATTTCTCTAGGGTTGGCTCAACACGATGAGCGGTTTCTGGTCCTGCTACGCTCGGAGTATTTTGCTGACTCTGCAACTAAGCGATAGCAACTTGTTGTGCTTGCAACATCTCAAAAATCACTTGTAGACTGACTTCGCATTCTCCTCGAGCCTGTGTCCTTTGAGCGTCAAGTTGATCCCCTCCGCGTACACGTCCTTCGACATCAGTGCCCAAATAGACGTTCAAGTCAATGTGTGAACCAACGTCGACGGGATTCGGTGCTGGTGCTACCCTAGGGTTAAGCGGTGGAACACCGGTCCCTGAAGTTGTTGCATTATTTTCTCCATGGAACCCGAGACCGTCGTTTCCATGCACTGGTGCGTTTGCTGAGTTAGACATATTTTAACCTGAAATCAAAGAATCTTGGACAAGAAAAAGTGTGAAGAAATAACGTGTGTAATTAGAAAACTAGCACCAAAATAATCACTATCATCTTTAGCCCCGCGATGGGCGCCAAACTGTTTACGTCGAAAAGTATGAGTAACTATTAAATTTAATTTGTGGTTTTAAAGATATGTTATTTACTCCAATACTAGTGAATAAACAAGTAATAGTAAGTACAAGTAAGAACCACACAAGTATTGTTAAAGGAATAGGGACCTCGAGCTTGATCTCGGGAGCCTCGAGGTGGGTCAAGAGCAATAAAGTATGAATAATAAAATAAGAGCAATAAAGATGAAGAATAGTTATGGAGCGCATCAAACGAGAAAAGAAAGGTAGAATATTCTTTTGCAGTGAATAAGACGATCTTTACAAATGATTGGGGCCCCCTTTATATAGGATGGGAAAACCCTAATATGGTGCATTTCTAATTATGGTAAAGAATTCTATTGGTACAACTATATAACGGCCTAGTACGGATTTGTACTAACTCGTACAAATCATATCCCTAGATATTCGTGCCTTTGAGAAATTTCCGCTCTTTCTTGAGTGTTATCGAAATGGTACTCCCTCGAGGTAGGCCGTGCCAGGCCTTCGATTCGCTCCCTAGAGGTATGCATTTTCCAGCCTGATCTGGTCCCTACTTCGAGCTGCCTGAACTTGAGCCCGGGATACCATTAAGTCCTCGAAATCGAGCTCTCCGATTGCAACCGTATACAATGGAAATGAAGTCGACTGATGAGGATGAGGAAGAGGAGGACTCATATTTGGCATACTTGAGTAAGTTGGAACATATTATTTCTTCTTCTTAGATTTCATGTTTTCCTTCTCCTTAGATGCCATATCAGTAATATAATCATAATAAAATACAACAAGTGACAGTAAATATAAAATAATTATTCTAATAATTAAACGACTAAAGAAATAAATAAATAATCTAACAAGTCATAACATTATAAAATAAGTTTGCAACATAATAGATAATAAAAGGGATAACATAAAATATTTAACATGTCATAAAAAACATACAATAATTTTTCAAATATATTAAATGATTGAAGGAAGAACAACCTAAAAAAGAATAACAAGTCAATCATCATCGCTACTTTCGTCTAGTAATTCTTCCTCATCACTTATTTCATGTTCATCACCTCTATCTTTGTCCTTATTTGGTCTAAGGACAAAATGATCAAATTCTTCATATATCCCTTCATTATGCTACAATTCATCTGCTAATTCATCATCCACTATTGATTTAACATTTGAAATGTAATTCTGATATGCCACATCTAATGCATCTTCGACTACCACTATACCCACGGGCTTTGTTTTCAAAACTACCCCCATGCAGACTTATTATTGCTCAAAGGATAAGGAGAATAATGTAGTTTTTTCACATTTTGTGCAATGATAAAGGGATCATAAAATCTATATTGCCCCGTGTGTTTAATTTTAACTATTTTGTACTGAGCGTGAACATTTGTACCTCTATTCAATGTTGGATCATACAATTTACATCAAAAGAGTACCAACTTGTTTTTCGGCCAACTTACAGTATACTCCAATTCCAAAGTATTCTGAAGCACACCATAATAATCAACATCCCCATCACCTTTCACCCACACCCCAAAATTTTTGGTTTTCTTTCTATTAAGACCATTCTTCTGTATGAAACTTGTACCCATTGACCAAGTATTTAGACATCATTCTGACTCTAGGGTCAGGCCACAAGCTATATCACGTAAAAATGGGTCATTAATGCCATTAGATGGATCATTAACCTATATACATAATTAAATATAATTTTGAAATTTAAAAATACGTATACTTAATTTACATATAATAAAAATCATGTTAAATAATAAGTAATACTTACAAATTCCTTAAACCACTATGAAAACTTGGGATAAACAATATCTTTCCCATAAGTACCCACAAAGTAGCTGCCATTATAACATTTATTAGTTAAATGAGTGGTAGATCCAATATAAAAGTCAATAATATATACGAATATATACTTACCTATTATAAGGTTGGACCTCAAGGAAATTCAACAATACATGTGTTGTAGCTGACTTTAGCTCCATCTCAGACAACCTTCGCTTTAGACTATTTTTTGGACCTCCTTTACCTGATTGATTAAAAATGGAAAAGGGTGGTGCTAAAGGATCGATTTTGCCTCCATCTCCATGCCAATTTGGTGTATTTCTCAAACATGGCACATCATGTTCAAAATAGTATGAACATAAATAAGATGTTTCTTTAGCCACATATGCCTCGCATATCAAACCTTTAATTCTTGATCTATTTTTTATTGTCCCTTTACATTTGCCAATAGTCATGCATAGTGTTATTTTAGATGAAACAATATTTAAAGCAAATACAAAAGGTAAATTATTAAATGTCATTACCTCTCAAAGGGATACATCCATCTACATTGAACTGGCCCTCCAAGTCGTGCCTTTTGTGCAAGGTGAATAGGAAGACGTTCCATTAAATCAAAAAAAACCTAGAGGGAAAATTTTTTCCAGCTTGTTTAAAGTTAATTTAATGTTACTCTCAATATAAATGAAGTTCTCCACCCTCAATGTCCTATAACACAATTCCTTGAAAAACCAACTTATCTCTGTAATCAGTTTTCATATTTGATCAGGGAAAGCATTGAACGCAATAGGCATCAATGCTTCCATGAAAATATGACAATCATGGCTTTTCGTTAACGCCAAATCCCTTTTTCATGTCAACACACATGGATAAATTTTATGTGTACCCATCAGGCATCCTCAAATTGTTAACCCAACTACAAATCTCTTTTCTCTCATCCAAGGTGAACGTGTAACTGGCGTTCGACTTCTGAATCTTGTTGTTAAATTATGTCAGATACAACTCACTTCGCCTACAATATTCCTTTAAGTTCATCCTGGCCTTCAAGTTATCTTTGGTCTTGTTAGTAACATCCATAACAATGTTAAACAAGTTCTCCAAAAAGTTCTTCTCGATATGCATGACGTCCAGATTATACCGAAGAAGATTGTGCTTCCAATAAAGGCAATTCCCAAAATATGCTATGTTTAGTCCAGTTTTGTGTGACACCAAAACCTAGTATCTTAGATGGTAGAGACTATGTTACTTTACGCAGATCCCTTACTCTGTTCCAGATTTCTTCTTAACACAAGCAGGCCGGTGGCTCCTCAAAATCAGTTCGTTCTTCATAAATGTACTTGTATTTTGCCTAAATTCATGATTTATTGGCAAGAATCTACGTTGGCAGTCAAACCATGTATTTTTACCTTCATGTTTCAAAGTAATGCTTTTGTGTCTTCCATACAACAAGGGTAAGCTAACTTTCCAACAGTCGACCACCCGGATAACATTCCATAAGCACATAAATCATTTATAGTCCACATCAAAGCAGCATGCAATCTAGAGTTTTGTTTAGTTGATATATCATATGTTTCCACACCTTGATGCCATAATAAATGTAACTCATGAATCAAAGGATGCAAGTATACATCAATCAAACTTTTTGGATTCCGTGGACCTGTAAAATCTACAGTTCTCTTGAGATGTGTCATCCTTATAGAATAACATGCAACCTTTCTCCCAACAATCAATTCTCTCTGATGAAAGACTCAACTTAGAAACCAATTTCTTAGCAGTGGAGAAATCTTTTGGTAAGTCAACATTACTCAGATTAAGTTCATTCATAAGCCCAATACTGTAATCCATGCCCCGCTTGGGAAATAGAACTATCTGCTTTAATACCTAGCAATCTAACCGCAACAGACATCTTTGAATGCAATGAGCCTTCATAAAATTGACAACTAGCTTCCTCTAAGTGTTCATAGAAACACTTAGCCTCATCATTTGGTTCGGATTTAACCCCAAGAAACATCCCAAAAGCATCCATTATCATTTTATTGTATCGAGAATTTTCAACATTACCCTCCTCAATGGGGCTACCCTTAGCACCAAAAGAATTATGAAAGTTAACATCATCTAAACTAGCATGATTCTCCCCGTGAGCAGTTCATATGTAATAATTTTCTACAAACCCTTTCTTGTATAGATGAACTTTAACTTCGTTTGATTTTAATAAGTTAACACACTTATTTTCACACAAGGACATCTAATCCTTCCTCCAATAAGAAAATCATCAAGTGTTTGAGCCTTAGTAATAAATTCAGCAACCCGTTCAATATATTCATTCCTCAACCCCGCACGATTAGGATGATTCCTATTATACATCTATCTACGTTGCACAAATTCCATCTACACAAATAGAAATCTAAAAAAGAGTTATTTAAAACAATTTGATTAAATTAAGTTGGTTTCAAAGTTATACTCTATCAAAGGTTTGTTTTATATATAAACATATCATTGTGTCAAATCACTTGAATTGATATATTTCCTTTTTTTTAATTAATATTTTTTTAACATGGAAATCTCAAATTAATCCCTATTCTAAATAATATAACTCTTAAAATATAATAATTAAATTTGAATAGCTTCTTAAATGTTCATATAATCCAAATTAACTAATGATTTCTCAAACAAAAGAAATAGTCGTAAGACATTTAATTTAAAGAGCATAATTTTTTAATACAAAAAATAAATAAAATGAATTCAAATATTTGGGATCTACAATAACAATTATGCAAAAAAAAAGGACTAATCTACAAAAATAATGTAACGACCCGACCGGTTATTTTGCGTTATAGGACCCCGCTCCCCTAAATGAGACTCCTCGTAGTTGCTTTTAATAATTTATGACTTGCGGGGACGAGTGGTTCGAGATTTGGAAGAGTTTAGAGTGGTATAGGAACACTTAGTTCCTTAAGGTTGGCTTTTAAGGCCAAGTTTGACTTCGGTCAACATTTTGAGTAAACGACCTCGGAATCGCATTTCGACGGTTCTGGTAGCTTCGTATGATGATTTCAGACTTAGGCATATGTTCAGAACGGGTTTTGGATAACCCGAGAACGTTTCAGTGCCAAATAGTGAAATAGGAGTTTCTTTAAGTTCAAATTGAGGTTTTGAACGTGTTTTTGTGTTATCAAGGTCCGAACAGAATTCCGAGACCGAGAATAGTTCTGTCATGTCATTTATGACTTGCTTTCAAAATTTATTGTCATTCCGAGTAGTATAGGTTGGTTTGGCGCATTGTAACGAATTCAAGAAAACTTAAAGTTCTTAAGTTTGATTCTAGGGGGTTCGGGGTGTGATTTTTAGTTTTAGCGTTGTTTTGGGTGTTCCGAAGGCTCAAGCAAGTCCGTATTATGATTTGGGACTTGTTGGTATATTTGGACGGGGGCTCGGGTGGGCCAAGATGCCGCTTTGGCATCGAGCGAGGCTAACAACCAGCAAACATAGTTGCTGGTGCACCAGATCTGGTGTGACCGCACCTGCGGTGGCCCAGTCGCAGGTGCGAGACCGCTTCTGCGATCCTTGCCTCGCACGTGCGGCCCTAGGTAAGGCTGCCAATTCTCGCAGGTGCAGATCAAAACCCGCAGGAGCGGAGCCGCAGGTGCGAGTCCCACTCCGTAGGTGTGAGCCCAGACCCCCTCGCCCCATTCCGCATGTGCGAGATTTTTCTCGTAGATGCGAGGCCGCAGGTGCGGTCCTCGAGCCGCAAGTGCGAAAACCCTGTAGGGAGTAAGGTTCTTTTAAAATACAGGACTTAGCCTTTTTCACCATTTTCTTCTCCACCATAGACGATTTTTGAGAGCTCACAAGAGGGTGTTCGACCTAGCGACTGAAAGGTAAGTAATTTCTACTATAATCTAGCTTAAATACTTGAATTCTTAGGTGGGTTAATATCCTAAATTTGTATAAATCAAGGGTTAGAGTAAAAACCTAGGGCTTTATGAAATTTAGGGAATTACCCACTAACTAGTTATAAATCATACAAATACCATATATTCAAAGTTGGTTAAAATAGTTAATTAATTGGGGAATTTCATGCTTTTGAGTGTAAATTAATTTATTTATGCAACATTTGACTAGTTTCGAGTCCCTGGGAGACGAGTTTGGAGTTTCAGGCGCATTCTTGACCCGGAAAGTAGGCTCGACACGAGGTGAGTCTCCTTTATAACCTTGTAAGAGGGAATCGTCCCCATAGGTAAATATAAATGATTGCATGTCCTTAATTACAGGGGCTACACACGCACGAAGTGACGAGAGTCCGTGCGTAGCTACTATTATGTTATGTCGGGTAGTTTTAGGATGCACAAGCATGCTTTATGTGCCGTATCGATAATTTTGAATGTTAATTTAGACTGCCTAATATCCTTGAACAACTAAATGCATATCCAGGAGATTACATTCTGGAATTATTATCATTTAATCCTTTTCCTGTAAGTATATCTTTTACTGAATCCTTGATATCATGTTAACTATGTGTATGTATGCAGGTATCCGCGTCGCACGTATGATTCGTGAGCCGGGTAGCCATACTATTATGTCAACCGCGTCGCATGTTCGATTCACGAGAGGTGTAATAGATGCATCTATGATCCCAGCAGTTCGACCCTTCGGCAGTGCACATTTATTTTTGCGTCGTATCGGTCGTACGTTCATGGCATGACATGTGTTTATAAATTGTCTGGGTATTATGTGAATGTGCGCCTGTAGAATATCATGAAAAGGAAAACTAGGTAATTTACATGCTAGGGAAATGGAGACGTAAAGATAGTTGTAGATGTTATTTGATGCTTCTGCCTTCGTTATTGTCCATGACTGCTATTCCTGTTAAGCTTTACACTTAAACTATATTATCTGGACCCTAGTAAGTATCACGTCTTCTTGTCACTACTTCTTCGAGATTAGACGGGATACTCACTGGGTACATATTGTGTATGTACTCATGCTACGTTTCTGTACTTAATTGTACAGGTTGTGAGGAAGGTGTATCTGGGTATCAGTCCGGCATTCATCCTTGACTAGTACTTGGTGTGGACCTCTCGGTGAGCTACTTTCTTTGACGTTATCTTGAAGCACCTTGGGCTCTCTTTCCTTTTTGTTGTTATATTTGTCTATATTGTTCATTAGACAGTAGGGAAGACTTGTATTCTTTTGGATACTCATTCTATTAGATGCTTGTAGGCTTGTGACACTGGTTCCTGGCACACACGAAGTAGATACATTATTTTGGGTTGTAAATATTGGGTTATGATCCCATATGGTCAATTCTGTTCAAGTGAGTCAAACTTTATTAGTTTTACTAAACGTTTAAACTTAAAATCTAGCAAGTGTTGGAATGTTTTCGCTAATAAGAGAATTTCACTAGTAAATCAAGTGTTGGCTTGCCTGATCACGGTGTTGGGCTCCATCACGACCTGAGTTAAGATTTTGGGTCATGACAACATGATATCAGAGCTCTAGGTTCAGGTAGGTCTCACAAGTCACGGGCAAACCTAATAGAGTCTTGCGGATCGATACGGAGACGTTTGTATTTATCTTCGGGAGTCTATAGGTTGTTAGGAAATCTCTCTTTGTTCATATTCTGTCGTGCAGTCAATGATATAATGAATCTCACTCTTCTATTCTCTCATAGATGGTGAGGACACGCACATCCGATGTTCCAGACACAAGACGGGCTGCTACCCCCGTCGCCCGAGCCGTGCCAGAGGCCGGGGGAGGCACCAGCCTAAGGTAGGGGATAAGGGCATCCCAAAGCTGTCCCAGTAGCACCCCCAACAGCCCGGTAGAGGATTCCATCACAAAGGAGCAGGGCGAGGCGCCCGCATCAGATCCTGCCCCATTAGAATTTATGACGACACCGGGATTCCAGGAGGTCATGGGTTGTATGATGCGGTTCATGGACACCAGGACTCAAGCTGGTTTATTTCCCGCGAATCCTGCCACATCTCAGGTAGGAGGGGGAGTCCATACCCCTACTGCCCAGGCCGCAAGTCATGCGGCAGCAGTATATCAGACCCCAGGTACCCTGCCCGTAAGAAGGCCCAACCAGTAGCAGTAGTACCTAAGCCCAGACCAGCTGCGGACGGTGATCCGCAGAAGTTATTGGATAGATGGTTCAGATTGCACCCTACTATCTTCGGAGGTGAGCGTCATGAGGACGCACATGACTTTATTGATAGGTGCAGGTACAGACTGCATAATATGAGGATACTGGAGTCCCATGGAGTCGATTTCACTACCTTCCAGTTAGAGGGCAGGGCCCGTAGATGCTGGCAGTCCTATATATTTGGCAGACCGGTAGAGTCTCCTCCCTTCACTTGGGAGCAGTTCACTTAGTTGTTCCTGGAAAGATATATTCTGTCATCATAGAGGGAAGAGCTGCGGTATCAGTTTGAGCAGCTGGAGCAGGGTCAGATGTCTGTGTCTGACTACGAGGCCATGTTTTCTGAGTTGTCTCGTCATGCCCTCTTGATACTTCCTACTGATGCAAAGAGAGTGCAGAGGTTTGTAGCTGGGTTGCACTCAGGTATTAGGGCAAACATGGCCCGAGAGGTGGAGATGGGCACTCCCTACCAGCTTGTGGTCGAGATTGCTCGTCGGATTGAGGGTTACCGATCGAGGGGCAGAGAGTAGAGTCAATAGGATAAGAGAGCTAGATTCTCTAGGGATTTCAGAGGTGCTACAGCCAGGGGAATAGGCCAGTTCGGTAAGGGCCAGCCTAGCAGGCCTCCATATTCAGCACCCCCACCACCTCCTCGTGGTGTTCCAATGAGGCCTTATATTTCAGCACTATGCCGGAGAGTTCTTACCGCCCACCAGCCACCAAGGGTTTCTCCGGCGGGTATTCCGGTCATCAAGGGTCCTCTAGTCCTTACTTCAGTTCTATGCCATAGTGTTCTCACCATCCCCCAGCTATCCAGGGGTTTTCTTCTTCAAGCCAACAGGCTATGGTGCCGAGGGACTGTTATGAGTGCGGGAATCCAGGCCATATGAGAAGGACTTGTCCCAGGCTTTGGGGAAAGGCCATTCAGCAGAATTATTAGCCTACATTCTCAGCACCGGTGGTTCGGCCACCCAGAAGTGGAGGACAGACTGGTAGAGGTCGTCCTAGAGGTTGAGGCCAGACACGGGGAGCCCAGACAACTCTTATTCATTCCAGCGGAGGCCAGTCACCCGGTGTCCCAGCCAGATTAGATGCAGTGGCCTCAGATGTTGTGATCACAGGTATTATTTCAGTATTTAGTAGAGAGGCATCAGTATTATTTGATCCAGGATCCACCTATTCATATGTATCAGCCTTATTTGCTCATTTCATGGATATCCCTCGTGAGTCCTTGGGTACTCCTATTTATGTGTCCACCCCTGTGGGCGACTCTGTGGTGGCGGACCGGATTTATCATTCCTGTGTGGTTACATTTTGTGGGTTCGAGACCAGAGCATACCTCCTATTGCTCGACATGGTTGATTTTGAGCTTATTCTAGTCATGGATTGGCTATCTCCCTATCATGCCATTCTAGATTACCATGACAAGTCGATAACTCTAGCCATGCCCGAGTTGCCTAGACTGGAGTGGAGAGGTTCGTTAGTGCAGCCAGTCGGGTTATTTCCTTCCTGAAGGCTCGACATATGGTCGAGAAGGGTTGCCTGGCCTATCTTGCTTATATGCGGGACACCACCACCGAGTCTCCGACGATTGATTCAGTGACAGTGGTTCGAGAGTTTGCTGATGTATTCCCTTCAGACCTTCCAGGTATGCTTCCTGATCGTGATATTGATTTCTTTATTTATTTAGCTATAGGCACCCAACCTATCTCCATTACTCCATACCGTATGGCTCCGAAAGAATTGAAGGAATTGAAGAAGTAGCTTGAGGAGTGGTTGGCTAAGGGGTTTATCAGGCGGAGTGTATCGCCTTGGGGTGCTTCAGTGCTATTTGTGAAGAAGAAAGATGGGTCTTGCGGATGTGTATTGACTACCGTCAGTTGAACAAGGTCACCATTAAGAATAGGTACCCATTTTCGTGTATGGATGATTTGCTTGACCAGTTGTAGGGTGCTCAGGTGTTTTCTAAGATTGATTTGAGATCGGGGTACCACCAGCTGAGGATTCGGGACCCGGATGTTCCGAAGACTGCTTTCCGTACGAGATATGGTGATTATGAGTTCCTGGTGATGTCCTTTGGCTTGACTAATGCACCGACAACATTTATGGATTTGATGAACAGGGTATTCAGGCCTTATATTGATTCTTTTGTCATTGTCTTCATTGATGACATTCAGATTTACTCACGTAGCCTAGGGGAGAACGAGCAACATTTGAGAGTTGTGCTCCAAACTTTGCGAGAACTAAAGCTATATGCTATGTTCTTCAAGTTTGAGTTCTGGTTGGATTCCGTGGCATTCTTGGGACATGTGGTATCTAGAGAGAGTATCAAGGTTGATCCTAAAAAGACTGAGGCAGTCCAAATATGGCCATGTCCCACTTCAGCTACAGAGACCAGGAGCTTCTTGGGTCTAGCAGGTTATTATCGCTGATTTGTGGAGGGATTTTCATCCATTGCAGCCCCATTGACTAGATTGACTCAGAAGAATGCCCTATTCCGCTGGTCCGACGAGTGTGAGACGAGCTTTCAGAAGCTCAAGACATCATTGAACTTAGCACTAGTTCTAGTATTGCCTTCTGATTCCGGGATGTATACAATATATTGCGACGCTTCACGCGTTGGCTTCGGATGTGTGTTGATGCAGGAGGGAAGAGTTATTGCTTATGTTTCGTGCCAGCTGAAGGTTCATGAGAAGAATTAACCTGTGCACGATCTGGAGTTGGCAGCGATTGTTCATGCTCTTAAGATTTGGAGGCATTACTTGTATGGGGTGTCTTGTGAGGTTTATACAAACCACTGTAGCTTGCAGCACCTGTTCAAGTAGAGGGATCTTAATTTGAGGCAACACGGGTGGCTTGAGTTGCTGAAGGATTATGATATCACCATTCTTTATCATCCGAGCAAGGCAAACGTGGTAGTAGATGCCCTAAGTAGGAAGGCGAAGAGTATTGGTAGTTTGGCTTATATTTCAGCAGAGGAGAGGCCTCTGGCTTTGGACATTCAGTCCTTGGCAAATCACCTGGTATGATTGGACCTTTCAGAGCCCCGCCGAGTTCTGGCACGTGTGGTTGCTCAGTCTTTGTTATTGGGGGAGATTAAGGCCCGTCAATTTGATGATCCGTGCTTGGTAGAGCTACGGGAGACAGTCCTTCAGGGTGGTTCCAAGGAGGTTACTATTGGCGAGGATGGTGTTCTAAGGTTTTAGGGCCTTTTGTGTGTTCCCAATGTTGATGGCATGAGGGGGACGATTCTAGAGGAGGCCCACAGTTCACGGTATTGGGTTCATCCTGGTGCTACGAAGATGTATCATGACTTGAAGCAGCATTTCTGGTGGAGACGGATAAAGAAGGACATAGTGGAGTATTTGGCTATATGTCTTAATTGACAGTAGGTTAAGTATGAGCACCAGAGGCCAGGGGGCCTACTCCAGCAGATGCCCATACCTGAGTGAAAGTGGGAGCGCATCATTATGGACTTCGTAGTTGGGTTGCCTCGGACTTTGTGAAAGGTTGATGCGGTTTGCGTCATTGTAGACAGGTTGACCAAATCAACGCATTTCATTCCAGTAGCTACTACTTATACTTTTGAGAGGTTGGACCAGATCTACATTCGGGAGATAGTCTGATTGCACGGTGTGCAGGTCCATTATATCAAATCGAGGTCCTAGTTCACCTCGCACTTCTGGAGAGCATTTCACAGTGAGATGGGCACCCGAGCAGAGCTCAGCACAACATTTCACCCCCAGACCGACGGGCAGTCGGAGCGGACAATTCCGATATTGGAGTACATGCTTAGGGCATGTGTGATTGACTTCAAAGGTCAGTGGGACCATTTTTTGCCTCTATCCGAGTTTTCTTACAATAATAGTTATCAGTCAAGCATTGAGATGGATCCATTTGAGGCCTTGTACGGCCGACGATGTCATTCTCCTATCGGGTTGTTTGAGCCTGGCGAGGCTAAGTTGTATGACACCGACCTGGTGAAGGATTCCTTGGAGAAAGTGAAGTTGATTCAGGAAAGGATTCGCACAACACAGTCTTGACAGAACAGTTACGCGGATCAGAAGGCGCGTGATGTATCATTTACGGAGGGAGAGAATGTCCTGTTGAAAGTCTCGTCGATGAAGGGTATTTTGAGGTTCGGAAAGAAGGGCAAGCTGAGCCAAAGGTTTATAGGTCCTTTCGAGGTATTGAGGCGAGTTAGGGAGGTTTCTTATGAGCTTGCCTTACCTCCCACGTTATTAGGATTTCATCCGGTCTTTCATGTTTCCATGCTCCGAAGATATCACGCCGACTTCTCTCACGTAGTAGATTTCAGGACCATTCAGCTAGATGAGAGGTTGGGCTACGACGAGGAGCATGATGTTATTATTGACAGACAAGACGCAGTTGAGATCCAAGAGAGTTTATGCGGTAAAGGTCCAGTGGAGGGGCCAACCAGTCGAGGAGGACATGTGGAGCAAATATCCACACCTATTCAGCACTTCAGGTATGATTCTAGACCCGTTCGAGGATGAATGTTTGTTTAAGAGGTGGAGAATGTCACGACCCGACCGGTAGTTTTGAATTCTAGGACCCCGCTCCCCTAAATGAGTCTCCCCGTAGTTTCTTTTAATGATTTATGACTTGAAGGGACGGGTGGTTCGATATTTGGAAAAGTTTAGAGTGGTATAGGAACACTTATTTCCTTAAGGTTGGCTTTTAAGGCAAAGTTTGACTTCGGTCAACATTTTGAGTAAACGACCTTGGAATCGAGTTTCGACGGTTCTGGTAGCTTCGTATGATAATTTCAGACTTGGGCGTATGTTCGGAACGGGTTTATGATGTCCCGGGAACGTTTCGGCACAAAAATAGTGAAATAGGAGTTTCTTTAAGTTCAAATTGAGGTTTGGAACGTGTTTTTGGGTTATCGAGGTCCTAACGGAATTCTGAGACTGGGAATAGTTCCGTCGTGTCATTTATGACTTGCTTGCAATATTTGGTGTCATTCCGAGTAGTATAGGTAGGTTCGGGGCATTGTAACAAATTCAAAAAAACTTAAAGTTCTTAAGTTTGATTCTAGGAGTTTTGGGGTGTGATTTTTAGTTTTAGCGTTGTTTTTGGTGTTCCGAAGGCTCGAGCACTGTATTATGCTTTGGGACTTGTTGGAATATTTGGACGGGGGCTCGGGTGGGCCCAGATGTCGCTCGGGCATCAAGCGAGGCTAAAAACTAGCAAAAATAGTTGCTGATGCACCAGATCTAGTGCGACCGCATTTGCGGTGGCCCAGTCGCAGGTGCGAGACCGCTTATGCGGTCCTTTCCTCATAGGTGCGGTCCCAGGTGAGGCTGCCAATTCTCGCAAGTGCGGGTCCCACTCCGCAAGTGCGAGCCCAGACACCTTTGCCCAATTCCGCAGATGCGAGATGTTTCTCGCAGTTGCGAGACCGCAGGTGCGGTCTACGAGCCGTAGGTGCGAAAACCCTGTAGGAAGTAAGGTTCTTTTAAAATACGGGACTTAGCCCTTTTTCACCATTTTCTTCTCCACCATAAACGATTTTTGAGAGCTCACAAGAGGGTGTTCGACCCAGCTACTAAAAGGTAAGTAATTTCTACTATAATCTAGCTTAAATACTCAAATTCTTAGATGGGTTAAAATCCTAAATTTGTATAAATTATGGGTTAGAGTAAAAACCTAGGGCCTTATGAAATTTAGGGAATTACCCACTAAATAGTTATGAAATCATACAAAAACCATATATTAATGATCCTTAGGTTATGGGTAAGGGTTTCCTTCGTAAATTTTCGGAACCCGAGCATGTGGGCCCGGGGGTGTATTTTGAGATATTTCAAAGTAGGTTAAAATAGTTAATTAAATGGGGGAATTTGATGCTTTTGGGTGTAAATTAATTTATTTATGCAACATTTGACTAGTTTCGAGTCCTTGGGAGACGAGTTTGGAGTTTCAGGCGCATTCTTGACCCGGAAAGTAGTCTCGACACTAGGTGAGTCTCCTTTCTAACCTTGTAAGAGGGCATTGTCCACATAGGTAAATATAAATGACTGCATGTCCTTAATTGCGGGGTGTACGCACGCACGAAGTGACGAGAGTCCGTGCGTAGCTACTATTAAGTTATGTCGGGTAGTTTTAGGATTCACAAGCATGCTTTATGTGCCGTATCGATAATCTTGAATGTTAATTTAGACTGCCTAATATCCTTGAAAACCTGAATGCATATCCAGGAGGTTACATTATGAAATTATTATCATTTAATCCTTTTCCTGTAAGTATATCTTTTACTAAATCCCTGATATCCTGTTAACTATGTGTATGTATGTGGCTATCCGCGTCGCACGTATGATATTCGAGTGGGGTAGCCCTACTATTATGTCAACCGCGTCGCATGTTTGATTTGAGAGCGGTGTAATAGATGCATCTATGGTCCTAGCCGTTCGACCCTTCGACAGTGCTCATTTATTTTCGCGTCGTATCGGCCGTACGTTCACGACATGACATGTGTTTGTAAATTGTCTGGGTATTATGTGAATGTGCGTCTGTTGAATATCATGAAAAGGAAAACTAGGCAATTTACATGCTAGGGAACTGGACACGTAAAGATAGTTGTAGATGTTATTAGATGCTTCTGCCTTCATTATTGTCCGTGACTACTATTCCTGTTTAGCCTTACACTTAAACTATATTCTCTGGACCCTAGTAAGTATCGCGTCGACTTCTCATCTCTACTTCTTCGAGATTAGACGGGATACTCACTGGATACATATTGTTTATGTACGCATGCTACGCTTCTGTACTTAATTTTACAGGTTCTGAGGCAGGTGTATCTAGGTATCAGTCTTGCATTCGTCCCTAACTAGTACTTGGTGTTGACTTCTTGGTGAGCTGATTTCCTTAACGTTCTCTGGCAGCACCTTGGGGTTTCTTTCCTTTTTGTTGTTATATCTTTCTATATTGTTCATTAGACAGTAGGGCAGACTTGTATTATTTTGGATACTCATTCTATTAGATGTCTGTAGACTTGTGGCACTGGTTCCTGGCACACACGAAGTAGATACGTTATTTTGGGTTGTAAATATTTGGTTATGATCCCTTATGGTCAATTATGTTCAAGTCAGCCAAACTTTATCCGTTTTACTTAGTGTTTAAACTTAAAATCTGGCAAGTGTTGGAATGTTTTCGCAAATAAGAGAATTTCACTAGTAAATCAAGTGTTGGCTTGCCTGATCACGGTGTTGGGCGCCATCACGACTTGAGTTAAGATTTTGGGTCGTGACAAACAATCTAATAATTTAATGGATGAAAATGATAATAGATTTCAATTAATCTTAATTCCATGAAAGTCAAAAGATATTAAAAAAGTTAGGAGTAAGAATATTTTCAAACGTAGTCAACTAGCATTAAGAGTTTTAATGGATTCTTAATACTTTCTCCTCTTAAAATTAGTACCCTCCCCAATATAATCAAATGAGATTAATTGCTATATATGTAATAACTCTACAAATTAGTTAGCAAAATTATTTAGTAAAATTATCTCCAACTTGGTAATGTTATCCCCAAATTAGTAGGTAATTTACCAACATATAACTTTAACATATAAATTTAATTTAGCAACATATAACTCTAAATTACCAACATATAAGGTTAACATATAACACTAAATTACCAACATATAACTCTAAATTACCAACATATAACTTTAATTTAGCTACTAACAATAGACATAGATTTACTTTAGCAAACACCAATCAATATTTACAAACCAAACTACGAGCAATTAAAAAAACTCAGTGTATTTTTATAAAAAGAACAAAGGTGTAACGACCAGAGAGGTCATTCCATGAGATTAGCCCCGTTTCCCCTACTTCTGTTTTATCATGTGTGTTCAGCTCTTTTATGGTACGTTGGGTCGATTGGTTCGGGCTCGGAGTAGTCGTGGTGAGGAACGAGACACTTAGGCCTCATTTGTTTGCACTTAATGGAGGTCTGAATCTTAATCATTCAGATCTCGGACATTAAGTGCGTTTATTTTTAAAGTCTGAATCTTGATCATTCAGATCTTAATAATTAAGTGTGCTTGTTGTTTTAACTTCACAATCCCATAATGGGTCTGAATAGGTCTGTATGATTAAGATTTATAACAGAGACTTAATTTCATTAAGATGCTATCACATATTCATTATTATCTGCCGCCACCGCCTACCATTATCAACTACCACTACCATCACCATACTCAACCACCACCACCACTCCCACTACCATCATCACCTCCACCACCACCACGCCACCATCATCCTCAATCATAGCCGCCACCATTATCGACCATCACCACCCACTATCCCCGCCACTCCGACCACCATATATCATTCTCACCCACAATCAACACTCATCCACCTCAACTACCACAACTGACCACCCCATCACCACCAACAATCACAGCTGACATTACCCATTATTATAACCTACCACCACCTACCCACCACCTTTCTCACTCACAACTACTACCACCACCTACCATTATTAACTATCACCACCCACCACCACCATCCTCAATCATAATATGCACCACTACTAATCACTACTAGCTACTAGCTTGAACTGCCATCATCAACCAAAATTACCACCAACCACCGCCTCTATCACCCGTTAGCCATCACCACCAACAACTATCATATTTTAAAAAACTATATATCTTATTGATAGAATATTAGATTAGTTAGTATTTCATTAGAATTTTATGTTTATTAATTTTCAACTAAAGATAAATTTTATACATTCAGATGTTAAAAATCAAACAGTCTTAATTATTTCTATTCAGATCTTAATACACATCTTAATATATTCAGATGTGTATTTAGATTCAGATGTCTTAATCTTAATACACATCTTGATATTTAGATGTGTATTCAGATTCAGACGTCTTAATCCTAAAAAAAACAAATGAGGCCTTAGTCTCTTAAGTTGGCCTTATGGTTAGAAAAGTCCACCGGAAGTTGACTATTAGGTAAACGACCTCAGAATGGGGAGTTTATGGCTTGAATAGATTCGTTAGGCAATCTGGGACTTAGGAGTGTTTTCAAAATGTGGTAGTGAGGCCGGGAGTAAAATAAGGCTTGAATTGGCGAAATTGAGTTTTTGGAAATTTCCGGTCGGCAATGGAAAATTAGCTTTCTGGGTCGTAATGGATTTTTGGAAGTTGGAACAGGTTTGTAGTGTCATTTTGGATGTGTGTGCAAGATTTCAGGTCTTTCGGACGAGGTTTGGTTAGTTTCGGCATCGTTACTGATTTTCAGAAGTTTGTAGATCCTTAAGCTTGAATCAGGGGTTGATTTGATGTTTCGATGTTATTTTGGGTGTTCTGAGGGTTCGACTAAGTCGGGTGATCATTTATGACTTATTGGTACCTTTGGTTGGGGCCCCTAGGAGCTCGGGGTGATTTCTGACAGTCATTGGGAGGTCTGGACTTGGAAAATGCAGCAAAAGATGCTGCTGGTGCTGAGTTACTGGTGTGGCCGCACCTGCGGAAAGGGAGCCGTAGTTGTGGAAATGGCTAATGGAGAGTAGGACCGTAGATGGTGACGGTTGGGCGCACCTGCGGAGTCGCAGGTGCGATAGGATGGTCGCAGGTGCGGATTTTGGCATTTTAATGATTCTCGCAAGTGCGCACCTGGGACCGCAGGTGCGAGAATTTAGCCACAGGTGCAGAAATCGCTGGGCAGAACATATAAATAGGACCCTTAAGCGAATTTTGGTCATTCTTCCACCATTTTTACATGGGTTTGGAGCTTTTTGAAGGGGTTTGAAGAGGGAATTCGAGCGGTCTTCGTGGAGGTAAGACTTCTAGACTTAAAACTCGTTTATAAGTGATTAATGGTATGATTAGTGGTGAAATTTGTGGGAAAGTTAGTACCAAAATTGGGTAATAAGGGCTTGTAATTAGAGACTTTAAAATAGGGATTTGAGGGGTCATTTGAGGTCTGATTTTGATGTTCTTTGTATGTATAGACTCGTGGGAGGACGAGGATTCTTGTGATGTAATTTTCATCGAATTGGAGCACGAAAGAATTTGTTTTGGTAGTGGACAGTGAATATGTGAGCAAAGCCAATCAAATGTTAGTATGTACCATGATTAAGTCATTGTGAACTTTCGGAGAGTTATCTATTTGTTGCGGGTGACCATAGTTGATTTAGAGTTCATTGGTAGGCCAATATGGGTGTGTGTTCTGCACCGGGTCAGAATTTTTGACTCCGAGTTGCTATTGTTGAGGGATGTACCAATCGATTGTCATTGAGTTTATACATATTCTTGAGTGATCTATGAGTTACCCTTCAGTGTTGTGAGGAGTGGTGATTGTTTGTTATATGCACATATGGTGCAGATTTATTTGGGCTTTATAGCAAGATTTGAGTAAGGTAAGTAATTGGGTATTGCGGGATTGAGACGTATTGGTTATGTTCTTTATGATTCGTGTGGCATGGTATCGTCCGGTTACCCCGTGGTTATGGCAATGCACTTTTAGTACTGCA
The DNA here is from genome assembly GCA_005239495.1 of Nicotiana undulata. NCBI lineage: Eukaryota > Viridiplantae > Streptophyta > Magnoliopsida > Solanales > Solanaceae > Nicotiana > Nicotiana undulata. The sequence continues at coordinate 58,538 of ML250493.1, forward strand.
TGTCCAATTTTGCGTGGTTATTGATTTGAGCAAGTTGTTTTGAAGTTTTTTACGTGGACCAACGTTTGGATAGGGTCACACATTGTAGCGGAGTTATGTGAAGGTATGATCCTTGGTGTCAGATTCGTGTGTTTTGATTTTATGATGTGTGGCAGGCTCTTAGCATGGTGTTGTGATGGTAATTGTTAATGGCGGGATAGTCCCCTCGTGTGAATCTTTTCTATGATTTGAGTTCGTGGGATGTTACTATTGAGTGCACGAGTTGAACATGTTATGGCTTTGGATTGTATTGATGCGTCATGTCATCAGAGTGGTCGTGTCGGAAGAGAAGAGGTCATTGGTCCTAGAATTAATACTACCAGAGTTGACTACAACATGGTTGGAAGGATGATATTAGAAGTTGGCTTAGAAATCTGCTATAGTTTCTATCGCAAAAGGGGGGAGCTCAATGACTGGCTGATTGAACGAATGGTTGTTGGTTTCTACATGTTTCTTTCATCATCAACAGTATATGAAAGTGTTAGAGAGAGGTATTGCTTGATAAGAGATTATGTACAAATATTGGGTTGTTTTTAGCAGCTATTGTGATTAGGAGTCATCGCTATAAGTGCCTGAGTCATGCGGTATATTATGTGATTACATCTCGAGTTACGGATATGGCTTGATACAGCGTGTTCAGACTTATTCAGTGTATAGTTGTGGAATTTTGATCTTGTAAATTATTTCAGAAGTGGAAATTTGGTTCTGAGGTTTATGGGTCAGGTTTGATTTCGAAATTTCAACGGTGTTGTGCTATTGGACCTATTTGAGATAAGGTGACGTGGGATCACCCCCAGATATGTGCATGGTAGGCTACACGAAAAATTTGGTGGTTTTGGAACAACTTTGGGCACATTCGAGGACGAACGTATGTTTAAGTGGGCGAGAATGTAACGACATAACCCGTCGTTCCGTGAGATTAGCCCTGTTTCCTCTACTTCTATTTTATCATGTGTGTTCAGCTCTTTTATGGTACGTTTGGTTCGATTGGTTCAGGCTCAGAGTAGTCGTGGTGAGGAATGAGACACTTAGTCTCTAAAGTTGACCTTATAGTTAGAAAAGTCCACTGGAAGTTAACTATTAGGTAAACGACCTCGGAATGTGGATTTTATGGCTCGGATAGATTCGTTAGGTGATTGGGACTTAGGAGTGTTTTCGGAATATGGTTGTGAGGTCCGGAGTAAAATTACGCTTGAATTGGCGAAATTGAGTTTTTGGCAATTTCCGGTCAGCAGTGGAAAATGAGCTTTCAAGGTCTGATGGATTTCCGGAAGTTGGAACAGGTTCGTAGTATCATTTTGGATGTGTGCAAATTTTCAGGTCTTTCAGACGAGGTTTGGTTCGTTTCGGCATCGTTGGTGATTTTTAGAAGTTTGTAGATCCTTAGGCTTGAGTTAGGGGTTGATTTAATGTTTCGATGTTATTTTGGGCGTTATGAGGGTTTGACTAAGTCCAAGTGATCATTTATGACTTATTGGTACCTTTGGTTAGGGCCCCGAGGGGCTTGGGGTGATTTCGGACGGTCATCGGGAGGTCTAGACTTGGAAAATGCAGCAAAAGCTGCTGCTGGTGAGTTACTGGTGTGGCCGCACCTACGGAAGGGGAGCCGCAGGTGCGAGTGGTCTTGCGCAGGTGCGGAACTGGATAATAGAGAGGGGACCGCAAATGCAGACGGTTGGCCGCACCTGCGGAGTCGCAGGTACGGTAGGATGGTCGCAGGTGCAAATTTTGGCATTTTAGTGATTCTCGCAGGTGCGCACCTGGGACCGCAGGCACGAGAATTTAGCTGCAGGTGCGGAAATTGCTGGGCAGAACATTAAATAGGATCCTTAAGCGAATTTTGGTCATTCTTCCACCATTTTTACACGGGTTTGGAGCTCTTTGAAGAGTTTTGAAGAGGGAATTCGAGAATTCTTCGTGGAGGTAAGACTTCTGGACTTAAAACTAATTTATATGTGATTAATGGACTTATTAGTGGTGACATTTGTTGGAAAGTTAGTACCAAAATTGGGTAATTAGGGCTTGTAATTTGAGACTTCAAAATAGGGATTTGAGGGGTCATTTGAGGTCTGATTTTTATGTTCTTGGTATGTATAGACTCGTGGGAGGACGGGTATTCTTGTTATGTAATTTTCATCGAATTCCGAGACGTGCGCCCGGGGGTCGAGTTTGGCCAATTTTTGGATTTTTTGTTGATTTTGATACTTTTCGTATGGGCTTCGTTCCTTGGCATGTAATAATGATATAAATCTGATTTTGGTAGATTTGGAGCACTCAGAGGCCGAGTCTAGAGGCAAAGGTAATGTGGGCTAGGATTTTAGCCGGTTTTGAGGTATGTAACGTTTCCAAACTTGGTTCTAAGGGTTCGAAACCTCGAACTACTTGTTATGTGATTAGTATTGGTGACGCACATGCCAAGTGACGGGCATGTGGGTGTGCACCATGATACTTGTGCCCTGGTCATCCCATGGCACCGTTTAGTTATTATTCCCTGATGATATATTTGTTTCTATCAATGTGAATAATGGGAACATGTTGGGAATCATGATAAATTTTATATATTAAGGCTTCACGCTGATACTGTTGAGACCCGAGCAGTCGTTTACATGCAAATATGCTAGAAACCATGCTAATTTAAATGCTAAGGCTTCACGCCAAAAATGCTGAGACCTGAGTGGTCGTATATTGTTGTCTCCTTATGTATTTATTTGATTTCATATACTCTGTTCTGTCATAGCATATCATTTCATGCCTCAACCTCGGTAATTGTTAAATTTCACATATCTATCATTGTTTCGGGCCAATTCATGCATCTGTGAACCAATGTGAGTGAGACTAGAGAGTAATGACTGAGTGAGGCTGATAGCCTGTTATTGAGACAGTTATGAGGTCGGACCGCACATCGCAACTATACTTTAATCATGCCTTCGTTGGCTTGATATAGCGCTTGGGCCAGTAGGGCCCCTCCGGAGTCTTTACACCCCAATGAGCGCATTGATATTGAGGGATGGATCTTCCCTAGATATGGATCTTGTCTGAAGTTTATGATATTGAAGGATGGATCTTCTCTGGACATGGATCTTGTCCGAAGTTGATGATATGGAGGGATTGATCGTCCCTGGACATGGATCTTGTCCGAGTGTTGTATTCTGGAGATAGATCTTCTCCGTGGGGATGGATTGGCCTTTTTCCTTAGTATTGAGTGACTATGGTCACCAATGTTTATGCATATTCTAGGATGGATCTTTCCTAGGCCTGAGATCCATATACAGTACTAAGTGGACTTCGGTGTGAGGGTTGTGAGCACATTGTGCTTTTCCACACTAGTTATATATTCATATAGGCATGTAGAGTAAACTGGGTTATACATGAGATACTGGCCATATCTGGCATATTTTGTTTCATTATCTGATGCACTTTGAACATGTCTAATTTCCGTACGCTCATTATTATAATTGTTGAGGTTTAGTCCGTCACTACCTCTCAGCCCATAGTTTGGGTTCGTTACTTCTGAGTTGGTGTACTCACATTACCCCCGGCACCTCATGTGTAGATCCAGGTACATCAGGACCCGGTAGTGGTTGCTGAGCGGCTATCAGAGTTTCTTTCGAAGTCGTCAAGGTAGTAGATGGAAATCGCAACCTCGTCTTCTCCTTCTCTATCTTCTTGTCGCACTTTTATTATTTCAGACTATGTTGTCTAGTTTGTATTTTGACATTCTTACGTTGTAGTAGCTCATGACTCGGTGACACTAGATCTGGGTTTGGGTTTTACTTTGGCTTATGTTTCTTAAGTGATGATCAAACTCGTAAATGCTTATTAAACCTGAAACCTTTGCTGCAAATATAGTGGATTTTCTGAAAATCACTTTTAACAAAGGACATGTGTGGCTTTCCTGATTTCACGATAGGCTCCATCACGACTGGGTATTTTGGGGTCGTGATAAAAGGATGGCGAGGGAAACATACCTGGCCGTGGAGGGTCATCGTCGGTGGACCTGCAACGTCGCCGGTGGAGGGTCGTCGACGGAGTTGCTTGTGATGGCAGCGACTGGTTGGGTGGGGGGAGGGAGAGGGGAGGTTTGACTGTGAGATAGAGAAGAAAGAAGGAAGAAAATAGGGAAAGAAAAAAGAAAGGGGTCGGGATGGGGGAGGGGGGGGGGAATAATAAAACATTCCGGCCGATTTGGTCGGAAATTAGGTCAAACGATCAAATCTCGTATTAATAAAACATTTCGACCGAATCGAATGATTTTTTTTAATTTTTTTAATTATTTCCGATCAAATTGGTCGCTAACTGTTACGCAGTATTTTTTGCTAAAATTAACAAAGAACATAGACAGAATATCAGTCGTAATTATTATTAAAATTTGAAAAATATATTTTTAGGCAATATTTTATTTATTCCGCCTGAAAGTTTTGACTGCTTTTTCCGGTCAGAATATTTCGGTAGGAAATTGGCCATTTTTTAGAAGTGAACATCAAGAGACAGGAATGACTTAACAAGGTCTGAAACACATGCATGCATTCATCACAAAGGTAAAAGACAAGACACAGAACAAGCATTAGTTCGCAAGTAGCAAGGAAAGCATAACTGGACTAATAACATGATCAGGAGTTAATTCTAGAAAAGTATCAAGTTGTGCATGAATGACTCAAGAATTAGAACAAGTTCTGGGCTTGACTGGACACATCACAAGAGTGTAGAACAAGGAAAGAAACCAAGCTCAGAATAAGCAACGGTAATAAGCATTCAAGCACATACATTAGCAAGCAGGCTTAGGCAGGATCAGGATAACAATGTCACGACCCGAATTGTCCACCGTCGGGACCATGATGGCGCCTAACATTGAACCCGCTAGGAAATCCAACGTTACCAGTTATTTTATCTTGTTTCTTTATTTTTAGCAATTTACAAGTGATATACGAGATCAACGGAAATAAAAGTGCGGAAGGAACAAAATTCAACAACTTAGTTAGGTACTATTACGAAATTTATAATAACCACACCCAGAATTGGTATCACAACTTCATGGATTGTCTATGAATACTACAAATAGTGGTCTAAATAAAACAAAATACAATTGTCTTAGAAATACATAAAGACATGAAAGAAATAGGATAGAAGGTGACGCCAAGGCCTGCGGACGCCTGCAGGACTACCTCGGGGTCTCCACTGGACTGAAAGCAGCAACCTCGATCTAGGGTGTGTAGGGTCCAGTACCGGGATCTTCACATATAGTGTAGAGTGTAACATCATTACTTCCGACCCCATGTACTGAGTAAGTGTCGAGCCTAACCTCGGCGAAGTAGTGATGAGGCTAGAACACGACAACCAAGTAAAACTGTGCATTTTAATCATATACGAAGACAATAAAAATAACAGAATTAAACAAATAATTACGGGGAAAAGGGGAACATGCTGAGGGGAGGAAATAGTTATAACAATAACGAATAAAACAACAAGGTAAATATCAGATTCAAAACAATAAAGATAATAACACATAAGCAAATGCACGACATCACCCTTCGTGCTTTTACTCTCGTCCTCACCATAAAGTCAAAAGAATTGGCAGGCCATCACCCTTCGTGCTTTTACTCTCATCCTCATCATAAATTAATTGAAACGGCATGACATCACCCTTCGTGATTTTAATTTCATAATATGGAACAACATCACCCTTCGTGCTTTTACACTCTCTCACAATATCATACACGACATCACACCTCGTGCTTTACATTCTCTCACAATATCGTACACGACATCACCCTTCGTGCTTTACACACTTTCTCACCCAAACAAATTAAATGACAACAATCCGGCATGGAGTTCAACAGTATAAACAACAATAAAAGAAACCATAACGTCCCATCAAGGGAGCCAACAATAGAATCAATATCATCCCGGCAAGGGAAAACAACTATAACCAATCTGTTTACCGTAAAAATGGTAACTGCAATTATATTTAGTTAAGTGGTTCTAAAAATACATGATTTGTCTTAATACCTATTATTGAGTGATTATAACTAGATGTGTTTGGATGAAACAGTGAGAAAAACGATCAAAAGCTAAAGGACAGCAAACTAGAGTGCCTTAAATCGTAGGCTTGATGTCGAGCTCGGGGGTCCCTAAGACCGAGGCTCGGGCTTAGGTCGAACGGTCGATGGAGCTATAACGAGCTTATAGACCTTGGGATGTGCTATTTATGATCAATTATGGGCAATAAATGAAGAACACGTAAAAGAAAGCAATAAATACAAGTAAATGAGCTAATAAAGAGGAATAATGCATATTTGATATTAAAGCAGAGAATGTTCTTGTATCTCGTATTCAATGTAATGTTATGTTCCTTACAAAATGACAAGGATCCCCTTTATATAGCATGGGGGGTCCAAACGTTGTACACCAATATTTATTACGAAGATCTTAATTGATTCGGCTAGTTAATGCTCAAGTATGGAATCGTACGCAGTTACAGGGATGCCTGCCATGATCCTCACGCCGTTCCTTACGTTGGTTCATTGGTCCGTATCCTCTTTGGTCGACTTATTAGACCACCCGAGGTCGGACTTCGGGCCATACTTTGTTTTCCACGTGAATCGGCCACTGTAAAAATAGGCATAAAGATCATCCTTCCCGATTTTTAACCGTGTACAAATAGTTCCCTCGTTTCTTGTAATGAAATGATAAGAAACGATCTAGAAGCGGATCTTTCGGGCTTTTCTTGAGGATGTCATATTTGTGGCGTGAGCTTATTAGGAGACTTGAATCGTCATGTTGAATCACCTCCCTGGGGCAGTGATTGTTCTTTCTGTTTTGCATTTCCAAAAAGGGGCAATAATGGTGTCGTCGGTTATTTTTCCCCAAGCATTGATTGCTCATTTGGTGAGGTTGCCAACTTCCTATAAATAGGGGATTTCTTGACTTAAGAATTCATCCTCCTGTTTTCAAATTTTCCCATTCACCTCTGCCTTTCCGTTTTTCATGGTGCAAATCCGGGACTACGCAGTTTTGTGGCGGTGATCTTCCGAGCGGGGCCATGACTTTTCTTCTGGAGTCCTCCCTTGCTAACTAGGGTTATGCTGGTTTGTTGTTGTTGTTGTTGTTGATGATGTTACTGCTACTGTCGGTCCGAGGAAACGAGGGGTCGGCCTTGAGTTTCTTCCGCACCAGAAGGCATTGAGTACATATACTGTTGCTCATCTCTCTTAACTTCAACCGGGTGTGGTCTTTTGTTCCTCCTGCCTTCTATGAGGCGAGGAGGAAATATCCATCGACTCCAGCATCCCACACCGGTTCGATGTTTTTGGAAGGGGTTTCCCAACAGCGACCATGGGAGTTTTAAGGAAGAGGGACATGTTGTCCGCCCATTGCCACCAGGGGAAGCCCCGAAGAAACTGACTATGAGTCCCTCCCGGGGGGGGGGGGGGGGGGGGCTCGAGGACATATCTCCGAAAGATAGGCTTCTGCCTGTAGATTAGGACTTTTGTTTTATGTTTCTTTGTGTAAAGATTCCCTTCCGATCTATTTGTTTTTCTCTTTGCCTGATCCCGAATTTTGTTTTGTCTTCCGTTTGCATAAACTTGTGTGTATGAATGGCCCAAAAATTAGACTCTTAACACGACCAATACTACGTTCATTAAGACTTTGAACTCCCGGTCGGAGCCGCGATTGCTTAAAGTTGGCAAGGATCGAACCTTGGCTTTTCTGTAACTAAATAGGGCGAAATCGATGGCAATTTGTGAGTGAAAACTCTAGCACCTCGAGAATTTTGATGACGGCCTCTGGGTGGATATCCACTTTGGCCATAAGAAATCGAGTCGTTGTTTGCTCCCGCTTGAAAAATAAATGTAGTTTTGAGATTCCGTAACTTCTTTTCGAGCGAGAGCATGTTCAGGCCCGAGAAAGCCTTTGGTCCTTATGATCGAGCACCCACCCGAGCTTCGGAGGCGTTGGCAGCTTTAGGGACTGTATATTTTGAATGGGGAGCTTTGCTTTATAATGGGGCAAAGCTTCGCTGTTACACCCCATGTTTTCGTACGTTAGAGTACATCGTAAGTCAATTGATGTAAGCTCAGAAATAAGATTATATTTGACGGAATATAAAGTAAGTTAATCATGTTACATTAGAGGTTACAAATATATAAGATCATGAATAACGAGTACCAAGAGGGTGACGAGTTTGGAATGTTATAACATGTACTTTAGGGTGAGACTATGGTTAATTAAATTATAACGAGGTTATTCTATGAGGTAATTTTGTCATATGATAGTCGTGTGCTATGTTTTGAAGTCAAGCATGTTTTGGAACAGAAGTTGGAATAGGTCTTCACAAGTTACATTCATAAATTTGTTGAAACTTAGGTCGAATGTAGCTGCACTTTTCTCTCAATATACTTATAATTAGGGTATGATCTATCTACAAAATGGAAGATCTACAAGTCTAGTTTCCAATGCATTAACCGTTCATCGATACGACGTAGGAGTAGAGAGATATTTTCAGTTTCGCAAGACTGCGCAGACATCATATATGACAAGTAGGTGGATCACTAGAGATTTTTGAGAAATAGATTTCGTAATTTATATGATATTGGGACATATGATATACCAAATTGAATTTCTTAGAATTTAGTTTCCAACGCTCTTAACCGTTCATTCATACGACATCGGGATGAAAATATATAAGCGTCGGAAGATGGACCAAACCTAGGGTGCCAAGCTAGCACCTCTTTGTCTTTTTCCAAAATAAATATATATGTGTCTTAGGTCGGCTTTATCTTGATATTTCAGCATAAAACGACCAGATAACACCCGTAAACATAACCTCAACCTATCTTCTAGGATTTCAAAGAAGAATATCATCCCGGGCATGAAATCGAGAAGCAATAACATCAAAACGATCCCTACGACATTAAGGAGTTGTGACATTTGAGTAGCTTGAGGCTAGGGCAGTATATACAAGGTATGTGAGGCTATCCCTTTCCTTCTTTTGCACGACTCCAATTGTACATAATGCAATGAACGAGCTTCCAAAGATACTCTACTCTTAGAAGCTAGCAGTACTTACATTGTTTCCCTTCTTATGGAACAATTGATGTTGAGGTTGCTTCTCTTATTCTTATGTTATCAATGTTGTTGGTACTCCGGATTCTTATAAGATTCTCAATGAAGAGTTAACCCTAATGATGTGTACAGAGAATATCGACCTTACGTCACTCCGTAATGTTCAGATCATGATTCCAATGAGTCCTGCATACATTGTATATATGTATCTATTTTACTTTACCGAGCTGCGCTATAGTCGGCCGGGTATGGCACCTATTGTGAAACCACTGATCAATTTGGTTTACCGAGTCCTCTTTGAGGTCGGGTATGATATGATAATGATGATGCCGACAGAGGCGAATGTTCTATGATGATGATGATGCCCACAAAGACGGATGTTTTAAAAGATTATGTATATATATGTATCATGCATTTCATGTTAGTGTCTCTTAGAAGCACTCAGATGCTACATGTTGTATCTCCTACATCTCTCTTTACATTACTATTCTTATTTATGTTTTCCTGCCTTACATACTCAGTACTTTATTCGTACTGACATCTTTTTATTTGTAGACGCTGCATGTCGTGCTGCAGGTCCTGATAGACAGGTAGACACAGCTCCCCCATCATAATAGGCTTTCCAGTTCAGCGGTCATAGGCGAGATCCCTTCTCCGGACTTGCCGTGGTCTTGGTATGCAGTTTTGTTATAGATATTAAGGGTATGTCGGGGCCCTGTTCCGGCTATGTTGCATTACTTATGCTCCTTTAGAGGCTCATAGACAGGTGTCAACTCATGTATAGTTTGGTATGCCTTGTTGGATAATTTTTGTTGTATAGTCTTTCATGGCAGCGTTGTAGCTCGTACCTTTTATGTAGTTTCTTAGCAATCTTGTCATCCCATGTGATGTATGTTCATGATCCATATCTACCATTTATATTGATCTCGTTATCCCTTAAAGATAATAAGAAGGTTAGATAAAATGTACGTTGGTGCTCGGCAAGTATGGCCCGGGTGCTAGTCATGATCCTCCAGTTTGGGTCGTGACAAACTTGGTATCAGAGCAGGTCTGTCCTAGGGGTTGTCTATGAGCCGTGTCTAGTAGAGTCTTGTTTATGGGTGTGTTGTGCACCACACTTATAAGCAAGAGCCTACAGGGCATTTAGGACTGTTACTCTTTCTTCTTACTCTAGATCGTGTGGTAGAGCTCAGTCGTAAGAACTCAATTTCTTCAATTCTATCTTATTTATAATACGGTGATGCATACATCTAGAAATATGGATGGTAAGAGATTGCAATGTGGCAGTGGAAGAGTTGAGTAAGAGGAACTCAATTTTACATCATGCTTATGATGAGTAAATGTGAGGGCTTCAGCAGATCATGTGTGTACTAAAATGTGTTAGTTCTTAATAAGGGGCTCTAAAGAAAGAATATCTATCTACCCATATGGTAAAAAGAAACAAAAGAATCAGAAGGTAGATACGAGTTTTAGCAAGTAAAAGAAGCAAGATAAAGAAGGGTACAAGGTACCTAGTTAATAAAGATTATCAATATTTATAATTCTAGCAGAGAAATATAAGCATTTTTAGTTACTTTCAACGGCAACAGAGATATCTACAATTGTCCATACCAATCTCAATTATGCCCTATGGAAGCTAACTGAAATAATTTTAGAGAAGGATAGGATATCAAGATTCAGCTGGGATTAGAATAACCAAAAATTGTGGATAGATTGTTTTCATTAATTAACATTTTTGAAGGGTAGTGCAGAACATGGTAATAGTTCTCATTTGGAGATAGCCATATGGTCACTCTAGAATAGAACTAGAATATTCAGAAATTTCAGAAGTAGGCACTAGGATCCTAGAAGGGATAAATATTTACCTTAGTATGACTCTAGCCACTAGTAAAAAAGAAAAGAAGAAGAAGAATGTTAGGCGTCCTGAAGAGCAAGTGATATGAAGCAGGGGGAGCTAAATGTGAAAGAACGTCATGTTGAAGTCTTTATAATAGGGCAATAGGCAGAGATATTAACATGAAAATAAGAAGAGAGTAAACGAAACATTATGAGTAAGAGGTGATAAATGAGTGATAGCGGTAAATCAAACTATTGTATAATGATAAAGTCTATAGTCAAGTGAAAAAAAAAGAGAGGAGACAGGCCTTGAGACAATACAAAAGTATAAGCCATAAAGACATACCCTCATTTCGAGAAATGAGTTTTCGACTCACACGTGATTACCATAAGGAAAAGTTAGACCCCCCCCCCCAAGTAATAGAAATTAGTATGGGATAGTAAACAAGAAAAAAAATTGAACATGAATTAGGGATCAAAGGAAGTGGTAATAGTCGACATCGTTTCAAAGATAGTGTTTCGACAATAATAGAATAAATAATAGAAGAATAACCTTTAAAGGTCATTCACGAAGACGCTTCCCTAAAGCAAGCACTATGAGCAGAGTTAAGCTTAAGGGACTAAATGTGCCAGTTATACCACGTGTCACCCTTGTGTGTACGAAATTTAATTATACTTGGTGTAGAAGGGTTACCGCAAGGTGAGTAATGTCTGTGAAGATGTAGAAACAAAATGCCAAAGATGAAGAGGTAAACATCGAATGGTAAAGGAAGAATGTGGTAAAAAGGTGAAAGGAATAAGTTTGCAATATTCATATCCTATAGATATAATATAACTCCAGAACATTATGCAAGCATGATGTTGGGCAGAATCAATAAGGGTTTCGCACTCGATGATATTGATATATAAGTAGGAATGAACACTTGATACATAAGGAACCCATACAAGAGGTAAGTTAAGACAAAGGACATAACCCAAGAGGCGTTACATAAAATGAAGATATGAGAGTAGACCAATGGGTGACTAGTAGTTGATTCAGGAAGAGCCTAGTTATGGCTAGATAAGAGGATATAGGCAAATCAGTAGATCATGCAAAATAAACATAGTGAAACCCAACATAAGAATCAGTCTCTTAGATACGACATAGTAATCATTGAGTAATATTAAGATAGGAGTTAGGGTAGTTAAGGGTACCGTATAAGTGTTGCGGAAATAAAAGAAAGTGCGACTAGAGAGATAGTAAAATTTCACTTCAGAAGCAACCTTACGAGCACAAGGGCGCGGATGTAAGTAACTAAGGATAATAATAGGTGAGTAAGAAAATCAAAAATTCCTTTGGGTATATGATGTAATAAGCTCGCAGCTTTACAAGAGTCGGAGGGTGTCTACTAAGTAGTACAACGAAAGACTAGCTGAGGAAATAAGGAAGAAGGCTTCAAGATAAGCATAGTGACCTAAAGTAGAAATTGTCTTGTAACAGCAGTCTCAGTATAATATTGTATGCACTCCATAAGTAAGTGGTACCTATCGTGGCTAATGAACGGATAGAAAAAAAAATCAAAAGTTGATAATTGAGATCATATGATTTACAAGGAACTCCAGTATTCATGGGCACTAAGATAATCCAAGTATCCATGCAACAAGTGGCGAAACGACCAGGAAAAGTAATTGCTTACATTAAAAGACAACTGGGAAGGCATGAAATGAAATCTATGGTCCTAATATGATGAAAGGAAGGTTACGAGTAGTATAAGTAGATATGCGTAGGTCGCAAGCTAAAGTATGGTAGAGCAACAAGGTTTTAGCTAGACAGGAGTAAGGATGAGAAAAGGTGAGTGAGAAGGTGACGATAATAGGTAAGTCCTCGGGATTAAACCAATCAAAACAAGAGAGATGATGGTTTCCAAAAAGTTAAAAAAAGCTCAATGTAGCATGAGTGAACTCAAAGGAGTTTAAAACTAGGAGCATTTAAAAGAGCTAATGTTACCATGGTAGTAAAGTAAGGGTGTAATTGTGATAAATGATAAGAGGATGAAGTCTGGACCTTTGATTGAGTAATAATTTTGAGAACAATGATTTCATGAACTACACGGGAGTAGAATACCCCCATAGGATGAATCACATTGGGATGCTATGAAATACAACTATTTCATTATAGTATCGTCCCTAAGTGGATCAGGAAAATCACTTCAGATGTTACCCGATGAGACGTAAGCCCTAGTGACGATATATTACATAAGAGATTTTAAATTATCAGTGGTAGATTATAGATCAATATTAAGGTGAATCACCAATGAATGGATGAAAGTTACAAAGTATGAGATGAGATTATGCTATCATTATTAAGATGGACAGTAATAAGGAAGCATTAAATGTCTTAGATTTATACATATAGGATAAGCGGTAAGAAAAAAACCTGGAGTTGGGTGGCAAGTCTCCATAATAATAAACCGAAGTAGAGTTATGGTATATTATGATCTACCTAGTAGTGGTAAATCCATAAGCATAGATAACTGAGGCTATGAAACAAGATATAGCAATAGTCGTAATTTCAACAAAATACCAAACAAAGAACTTTAGTACACCTATAGATGCCCAGAGGGACAGCTTGTCATAGTACAATATATGTTCACCAAGTGAATCCTAAAGATAGGTTAAAAGCTAACAAGAAATAAAAAAGGAGATAAGAGTCGCATTGGCGCACATTCAAGGTTAGAATTGTCTAGGCTGCATGAAAGAAGGTAGAAATAGTTACGACATTGAAAGGAGTTCGACCACAAGTCGTGGTGTGAGAAAGAGGCCTAAAGGGGGGAATGTTCTAGCCTTTGGATTTATTCACCGAACAACTCCCTAGATGGCAAAGACGATATTAAATTATTCGTAAGAGTTATTGCTTAAGATATGGAAAAGTGCATTAGTCAACATTCGAGGACGAATGTTCCAAAGGGGGGAATGATGTTACACCCCATGTTTTCGTACGTGAGAGTACATCGTAAGTCAATTGATGTAAGCTCAGAAATAAGATTATATTTGATGGAATATAAAGTAAGTTAATCATGTTACATTGGAGGTTACAAATATTTAAGATCATGAATAACGAGTACCAAGAGGGTTGGAAAGCTTAGAAGCTAAACCAACTGAAGAGAATAAGTTTCGTCAAAAGTCGACGAGTTTGGAATGTTATAACATGTACTTTAGGGTGAGACTATGGTTAATTAAATTATAAGGAGGTTATTATATGAGTTAATTTTGTCATATGATAGTCGTGTGCTACGTTTTGAAGTCAAGCAAGTTTTGGAAAAGAAGTTGGAATAGGTCTTCACAAGTTACATTCATAAATTTGTTGAACCTTAGGTCGAATGTAGCTGCATTTTTCTCCCAATATACTTATAATTAGGTGATGATCTACCTACAAAATGGAAGATTTACAAGTCTAGTTTCAAATGCATTAAACGGTTCATCGATATGACGTAGGAGTAGAGAGATATTTTCAGTTTCGCGAGACTGCGCAGACATCATATATGACAAGTAGGTGGATCACTAGAGCTTTTTTAGGAATAGATTTCATGTGTTATATGAGTTCATATTGGGACATATTATATACCAAATTTAAGGTCTTGTAATTAGTTTCCAACTCTCTTAACCGTTCGTTCATACGACATTGGGATAAAAACATATAAGCGTCGGAAGATGGACCAATCCTAGGGTGCCAAGCTAACATCTCTTTGACTTTTTCCAAAATAGATATATGTAAGTCTTAGGTCGGCTTTCTCTTGATATTTTAGCGTAAAACGACCAGATAACACCCATAAACATAAACTCAAGCTATCTTCTAGGGTTTCAAAGAAGAATATCATCCCGTGCATGAAATCGAGAAGCAATAACATCAAAACGATCCCTACAACATTAAGGAGTTGTGACATTTGCCAGCGTGAGATTGGGGCAGTATATACAAGGTATGTGAGGCTATCCCTTTCCTTCTTTTGCACGAATCC